>RCHF01000779.1:0-43731 GCA_003987895.1 Neonothopanus nambi
GTTGTGGTTATACCCGCTATATGGACAGTGGACACTTGCCGGTTACCGGCTCTTGGTCACGACGTGACGTCCCTCCAAGGCGGCAGGCACTCAGGCAATTAATATATCGTCCGTCGATGCTTGCTTCGAACTTCGACTGCCCTCCGTCAATTCCTCATGAATCTCTCGACGGCGTTATGTTATCTCTGGACGGCCAAGCTCGTATGTCTAAGAAAATTTCCGATTTTAGAGGACAGCTAGGAGCTTCATGCGAATACAAACTCGCAATTTCAAAAGGCTCTGCAAGGTTGGCAGGGAGGCAGTGTGCTTTCTCAGCCATGAGAGGCGAATTCATGATATAGTCGAGGTATCACTAGGCCTCATCGTGGCGCATCAGGTGTTATGAATTTTCCATCGTACATCAGCTTTTGGAAGCTTTTGGAAGCAGGCTACAGTGACATACATGCCCTGGGGTATGGAAATCCGCATTTCTGACCTTCGCTAATTGTCTTATGCTGAAGTTTTGCTCTAGGACTGCCAGAGGTTGCGAGTTTGACAACCTCAAAAACACCCTTGCCTATAGTCCGCAATTTGAGGCCGTCGAGGTCACGGATATTGCTGACTTGAGCTAGTACGAATATGAGAGGCATCGACACACCGCCGCGCCGCTTCCAAGCAGGTCTGATCCTTCAACCACCGTGAAAATGAGCACCTTTCACTACTCAGTCGGACGAGCGATTGATGGTTGCTTGCGGTATGGAGCTGTTGATGCGTCTCTCGGTGTACTCGAGCAAACGGAGTTTTGAAGAATTCTTCGATGCTACTGCACGCAATTTGAATCCTATTCCAGTGCCATTCGGAAATCGTCCTGGCTTTTTCACCTCTGGTGCTGCGAGAGGCAATCACATTGAAATGTCCTCCTAGCGGGCTATAATCTATTTCCTTTCCCTTCTCGGGTATATTGGAAGTATATTTGCAGTCTCCGTTGAGATGACTTGCAGCTGCCAAAGCATTCTCTGCTACTTTCCCTGTTAATGCGACTGAGCTTATCAACTGGTGAGCAGTCGTCTGCCTAAAGACTAGGCTCGGCTTGCTGTTACCTGTCTTGATTCACCACCGCCGAAATCATCGAAGGATTTTTCATCTGCAGGGGATTTGACCGACCACGGTTTAGAGGCATTGAGGTCGGTCTCGATACACTTCGGGCTGAGTATGGGTGTCAGTACTGGCCTGTAAAGGGGCCAGAGGGATTTACGGGTCCGTGGAACGCGACGCCGGAAACGCCGATGTTGATTGTCAGTAATATGGTGGTCGTCGATGTCGCTGCTGTTCATCATATTCTGGAACATCGTATACGCACGCTGGTTCTGCCAAGCTTTCTTTCCCGTTTCTCTAAGAACCAACGCAGATATGCAACTCACTCCCTGATTTTAATTCTGCGAAGCCTGCTGTCATGTGTTTTCCGTGCGGTCTCATCTGCCTTTTTGTGCGTGTTCTTGTTGTGAGATCACTGGGCTCTTCTAATTCTAACAGTCCTTCGATAGCTCCAGCTCAGAATAGAGATGTGCACGTTGTTGAGTCAACTCATCGAAAAAATGAATCGCGGCCTATTATGCCTGGACCTATTCCTTCCTATTCCCCCTCTTACTTTTGTTTTACTGGATCGTTTCATTTGTTTATGTCCGTTCATTCTATACACTACTCCGTCTCGTTGTTGTCAAGAGTGTTGTAAGTCTGATCCTTTATTCGTTTATAAATACTACACAAAAGATTACTATCGAGAGATAGGAGCCAAGTAGATTATGTGGAGAAGGCGCGGAGCGCACAGGCGAGGGGCAGAGTCGGGCATGGTCCAGCCATTAGTCCAAACGGACCCCGCATCTCGAACATTTTTTCTCCGTATCGGTACTACAAGTATAGGGCATATCAGTGAAATGAAAGATATATCAGATATTAACATATCAGACCGCACGGAAAGCATAAGATCGCCGTGATTATACCACAGGGCTTGTACTTGGTTTCTGATTGGTGGACTCCTTGGGCGCATTGAGCAAATACTGAATGCAGGGGTCGTATAAGCCATTTTGACAGAAATTAAAAAGAGATGAATGGCTACGCACATTGGGCCCTGTAATCCTCACCGACTTGTGCAGCGGTTCTTTGTTGAGGGGGCATAGCCGGCATTGGCTGCTGCACTTGTGGAGGGTAATATCCGTTGGGCTGAGGAGGATTTCCGTATGGAGGTACAGCGTTATTTTTTGAGTCGGCCATCGGATCAACGAAGGAAGGTGGAGAAAGAACCAGTGACTAGAAGTTAGTTAGCAGTCCCGCCTTTTATAAAACTTCATGCAAGTCCATAGTGCTGAAACGCTCTCAGAGGATCACGATGTGGTGGGACAGCCAGGATCACCTATTGAAACCTGAAAGTATCACAAACAGCGCCCGCGGAATTGAAACCGGTGTAAATTGCTACCCCATATCAGCATCATGTCCGCTTGACAGGAGGCTCTTGTGAGTCAAAGATTTCTCGATGCTTGGTATAGAAGCTTTCGGTAGAGGGTCGGGGGAAGGTGAAGTCGAATTTTTCAGAGGCCAGCTACTAATAGCAGTCGGTTCGTCGGTTCTTCGGGTGCTCAGTGCGCCATTCGTTCTCGTTTCGGACCCAGCGTATAGCATCAGGCGCCCAGACACTCTTGACTACGCCTAGACATTTGGGTCAAGCCGAAACCGTGATACACGTACGGAAATTGGCGGCTCTTCAAGCCCGTGGATACTCTACCGCGGGTTAAAAATAGCAGCCTAGACAAGATCTGTGTTCCTTGGAGAAGTGAACTCGGAAGGTAATTCGGCGTGAGTGGGATTTTGAGAGCTGTCCGGTGTATTCAGGGAGGCTGCGATGGTTCTTGAACGTGGCTGAAGAAAAATCCATGCATTTGGCATAGCTCACTCTCCTCTTGGCTTCATACAAGATGTTCGCCTAGATAAAGTGCCTGTGTGCAAGCAAAGCAATTCAGAGAACATTCGCAACTGCTAGGCTTGACATTTCAACACACCAAGCCCGTTAAACCTTTGCGAAAGATTTGGTAATTCGATATCACCCCATTTTTCGTGGTTTTTTCTTGGTCCATACAGTGAGATTAAGTGTGATTGTGTGAAATCAAATTTTTATGTCAACATTCATATGATTTGCCAAGTTTCCAGGTCAATGTTGAACTCAACATGTGACAAGAACTATTCTTACCATGGGCAATGTCAGGATTTAGTCTCTCTAGATGGCAACTTTATGAGGCAAAGATAGAGGGATACCTTGATATAAAAGACTCTAATCTACAAGTGACATGTTCTCTCCAAGAATTACAAATAGCTGACTATTCTAATGAACAATGCTGTTTGGAATGATTCAAATTGTTCTTAGTGTTCACTGAGATTGGTACATTGCAATTCTATAGATTGAGAGGGCTGAGTCTTGGATGAGATATGAGTTGGTCTTGAGCTGGTCTTTGTACTTCCTTCTCCCACAAGCACAACAATATCTCCTCCTTTTCAAATACTGTCATGGCCAGAGCAAGAATGATTTCTCATACCCTGATCCCCAGACTAGAGTCTCAATAATTTTACATGAAAATGAGAGGAAAAACTACATATCTGAGCTATACAAAAGCCATTTATCCTCAGAGCTTTCAAACCTCACCTTAGGCCCTGGGCTCTGTATGAAATCATGGATAGGATATTAGCCAGCATGCTAATGAATACTACTCTACTCTCTCCCAATTGGTATTTCATGTACATAGACATAAAAGTTTGTTGTTACTCACTTAGCGCTTGATGTCGCTCATTGAACATTTTAGCACTTAGCATTTGACATTTGCACGCAATCAATTGACACTTGCACGTGATCAATTGATACTTAGCAAATGCGCATTTGGTAAGCCATCTTTCAGCATTGTTTTTTTCAGTGAAAACTAACGTGATACGAATACGACAACCCTGGGTCTACAGCTAAACTTTGAACCCCTCTTATCCAAAAGGTCATGTGCAGCTTCGAGGCTATCGAGAACGATGATATTCCGTCCGAGAACCTTCAAGTGTATCACATCGCCTGCGGGTCCAAATGATCAATTATCGGAATGCAGATACACGAGTCTATTATGAGCTCACCATAGGTTTTGGACCACTCATGAAAGAGCTCCGATTGACCTTCGGAAGGAATGAGACGCAGATGACCTATGATCGGATCTGCAGGCGGACCGGGAGGAAATGGAGCAGCGGTGCGTCTACTCTTGAGGGACTGGTTGATCAGGTAGAATAAGATAATCCCTAGAGCGAGTGTAACGTAGGTTCATAAGATAATCCCTAGAGCGAGTGTAACGTAGGTTCCTTTACCCAGCTCAAGATGAGAGAGTGAGGCCAGTATAGATCCAAGGGTTGTCTCATTAGATATGTTTGGGAAAGAATGCATTGGCATTGAAGAAGGATGGGAATGGGTAGAGGGCGAAATCCAGGTTTCCAGGTTTGTTCAACTGCTAATTTAAAGGCTCGTTCCAATTCAAAGGCTTGTTCCACAATTCTCACCCTAAACCCGAAAGGCCGTCATCTGTTCTAGACACACAGTACCCTTCCTCCTGAATCCACTATCCTCATTCCTATGACAACTGCTTTTCCCTTTCTCTTCGTTTACAGTTTATGCACTAAGCACTTGAATGAAATTGCACTGCAGGTACACATTGTCTCGATATCCTGGAAATCAACATCGGAATGAAAGTGTAGCACCAGCAGCGAAAGACCAGGGAAGACCCTGTGGCGGCGGCACATGAATGCATGACACTCCAGTGGGCGTTTCTGAAATACTCTATTGAGTTTGAACTGTGTGGGAGAGAAATTATAGAGGCGAATGACGCAGATAAGGAAGAAGCATTGATAGAGTATGAAGGCGAGAAAGATAGTGGTTCAGCGCTCCATCGGAGACGGAGTCCAACTGGTGGCCCATATGGCAAAAGGAGTTGCGTGATATCAAACGGCGTAAGCAAAATGTATGACATAAACTGATACACGTAGAGCCTCCCAGCGATATTGTATTTGCATGAACCCAATAGCTAGCAAAAGTACCATTGGCTTTCGATATATATACGCAGTAATACAAATATCCGTGTATTTTGACGACCAATCGTTGAACCCGTTACAAAACATGTCTAGTGTCGTCAAAGTATGCAAATGCTCGTGAGCGTCCAAGATCAATGTAGCACGATATTTCTACATTCTCGTTCGCCTCTAAGGCTCTCCCACTTTCCCCTGCTCTAAATCTCTCTCAACGTCTTTCTCCACCGACCTTTTGTGACCCCCACCTCCCACCTCCTTCTCCCTTTCAGCCTGCTTCTCCCTCTTCCTCGCCTCCACAACCCCTTTCCTCGCCTCCAACCCTCCCTCATACCCAAGCCACGTGTACCTCGCGCAATGTGGTCCCCTTAATAGAAGTATGAAAATCTGCCATCCAGCATAACCCAGTGTTACGGCTGCACAAGCACGCCAACCGTATTTGATGAAAACTTTGCTGCCAACGGAGGTACCCATTACTTGGCCAATGAAGAGCTGTGAGGTGGAGTTGTCATGAGCCATGATCATCAAGGCGACTGACGGTGAGGCTTACGGAGAGAATATAGACTGCATTCAGACGCGCGCGCGCTTCCGGCGCAATGCTTCCAATTGAAACATATCAGCCATCCCATTTACACCTCCGAAGAGAAAACCGAAAAACCTCACCTAAAAATATTCGTAGCCAACGAAGTCTGCAACATCTGTCTAAACACATCTAATCCAAACGTAGCAATGATCACCGCCGCAACATTGAGTCCATTACCAATGACTTGAATCACTTGGAATACCACCAGCGCAAGACACGCGATGAGCGAGGCGTACCAAGGTATCAGTCTATCGATAGTACGGCCTATGAGTGGGCCCATAGCTACGCCTAGCATTCCGATGAGGCCGAATAAGCCAATCACTAGACTTTAAGCAGAGGGAGGCCGTCAGTGACAGGCCGGAAGACAGCGGGATTGAAGGAACAAAGGAAGAAAGAGGGAAAGAATAGACAGAGGAAAAAGGCAGCCAACTCACGTCGAGTAATTATACGGCGGACCCCCCAACAAAAACGTTAAAGTAACCCAAAAGCTACTAAACGAAGCGCTCGAAGCCAAATTTATCAAACACGCCTGAATCAAAATCGGCTCCGTAACCGCATACTTCGCCATGGAAAACATAATCTTCCAATACGTCAAATGACTATTCTTCGCAGGGTAGTCCGGTAATAAGAGCCAACAGCCTCCTAGGACGAAGTATTGCACGCCGATAGCGACGTAGTAAACCACGCGCCAGGTAACGAATTGCGCTATGATGCCTGACATGACCCGGGCAATGAGTACACCAAAGAGCAGTCCAGCGAAGACTACGGAGAGAGCCGAGGCACGTCTTTCTGCGGGAGCTAGGTCGGCGGCGAGTGGGAGGAGAATTTGGGGAGTTACGGAGATGGTACCGACGAGGAAGGACAGTGTTTCGAAGACGATGAGGTTGGTGGTTACGGCGAGGCCTATCGTTAGGGATGCTGAGAGGAGGATTAGGAGGAGGATGAGTTGTCTTCTACGGACGAGGTCTCCTAGGGGGGAGATGAGTAGTAATCCGACTGCGTAGCTAAAATTATTCGTCATCAGATAAGTCGTTATGAGTGCTATGAGACCAACGTACCCAGCTTGAACTAGGGTTGGAACTCTGTAATGAAAGAAAAATCAGGAGACGACCACTTCATGAGACAGAGCAAAAACTTACTTGGAAATCTCATTATACGATACGTTAAAAGACAAAGAAAGCTGAACTGAAAATGCCATGGTCGTAAGCCTCTGTTTATGCACCAAGAAAGTCTTCACGTACTCAATAACGGTTGACAATAATACAAGTTGGCCACCACTAATCCAAGCCCAATAAGTCAAGGAAAAATCAAGTTTAAGGGGCAGTTCCATACGCACCGAAAGTGCTCGCAAGCCCAAACGCCGAATTCAACACGAGTCCAAAGTGGAACGGTGGCTTCTCAGGATGATACCTCAACCGCTCAGGAATCGGGATAACCCCAAAATCCTTCGTATACAGCTTGACCGAAGCTCCTCCCGTTCCATTCCTGTCCTCGTCCTTCTTCTCCTTCTCCTGTTCCTTGATCTCTCCCTCTGTTTTTTTCTCGTCCTTGTCCTGGTGATCGTTACCCGCGCGAGACTCTGGATCATCATCAGGCATTTCGCGAAGGGTACTGGCTGAACTTGGAGAACCTTTCGCCGTATCAGCTGCCTGTGTCATGGCTAGCACGCTGGGTGAAGCTAAAGAGTGACTGAGTCAGCAGCATGCAATGAAAACTTGTCATCATGCGCTGAAGAAAAATATAGAAATCAAAGTTTGGCAATATGTATAGGTTCCGTCGGCATTCCGTGGTCTGATGCCGCGGCTTATCACTGATTAATGCCGAGGCAGCCGACGGCTCTAAAAGCCGCGGCAGCGCGGCTTCATGCACGGTCATTGAACAGCTGCCAGCGGTCTCCAGCGGTTCGAACTTCGAGTTATATTGAGCATCTACGCGTGAAGCTCGATATGGAGGGCAATCATTAATAGGTTCGCAAGTCCATACTTCAATGCTATTTGTGTCGAATCCCGCAGGCACAAATTCACAGTTCCAGAAAATATTCGGAGCATCATGTTGGTACTTGATCAAGGAACATATATACATAGCTCGAGAATGTGTTTAATACAATCTGAACCGATGTGCACTCGAATTTCGGAATTACCGGGGAACTTTGCAGAACGAGACAGTCATTCATTACCGCGGCGAGATTACCTAGTGGAACGACGACTTGACAGGAAGGCTTGCAATTGTGAAATGATGCGTAATACACTGGTACACGCGACTTGGATTCCTGAACGGTAGATCTGAGCATGGTCCTTGAACTGGAAGTGTACCAATTTCTCCGATTATAATAAGTGGCTTTTGCAAGGCTTTTGAGTTTTGGTAATCCTTCGAGTGTGATATTTTTCTTGAGTCTTGCGTTAGAAAAATCAAGTTCACGGGTGCCTAGACTCGCAGAAGTCCGAGTCCCATATTGTAGATTGACGCAAGATTGACGCGATGTTTACAGTCCCTAATAGCATCACAGTTTATACACGAGTTCCACATCGTTGAGTGCCAATGATGACAAGAATGGAGTCGAAATAAGGCGCAATCCCAGCTGCAGTCCAGCCTCATCGACAGTGAAGGTCAAACGGAAACCCACAACTTAGCTTTGACACCAATTTGACACCGAAATTTCTCACGAACACGGGGTAAAACTGCTGAGTCACCTGGCCAGTGGTACCGTACTATCGTTCTCCTTGGTCGCTCACATTCATCTCACTCAGGTACTTGCATACCCTCATGATGTCCTTTTATCTTTCAGGTACGATAATCATGCTCACCTCAATTGAACAACTTTGACCTCATGACGCTTGTGGCACAGTAGTCTACTACTTATCGCCGGCGGTCGACCTATGAGCTTCAGTTTATATCTCATCAGGCACTGGCTAATGTGCACAGCGGGCTCAATGTGCTCTAGCATTCTTGTATACAGTATTCCAAGAAAGCTCCGGTGAGAGGAAATGGTTGGCTGTCTTAGTCTCAGGGTCATCATATGGGCATCGGCATCTCTAATTTGCGTCTTGCAGTGTCACTGTGTCTTTAATGTTTGAATTTTTTTCTCAGAAACACAACACAAAATATTTGTATCTTCTACTGCGATTCACAAGTATAAGAATCGTAAATACGTGAAGTTTAAGGGAGGGTATGAAACTCGTAAGCTACCTCCAGCCAATTACAGTTGTTAGCTAATCCCTGAAAATCGGCTTGTTCCGTCTTCCCAGTCGAACCCCAATCCATGGTAGTCACATTGAACACGATGAACATCGGGATCTTGCGAATGCGAATGCAAGTCACGGTGGCACTGTACGCCGTACGTCTGTTTCGTTCTCGGTTTTCCGCGGGGGGAAGAGGTACCTAACTTGAATTTGAACTGCAATACCTTTTGCTGTGAGGAGCAGGTTACAATCAGGTGCGTCTTTTTTCTCCTTCTTACTGAGGCGGTTCTATTCAATACGTGAGCTTATTCATTCATCGCGATTGACATTCAGATGCTTTGGAAGAACGGTCATACAGATACTGTCAAAAGTATCCAGAACCCATACCCAATATTCGGTCATATCATTGACAAATATGCGACGGACTTCGTCAGAAGAATTTCACTCCCGGGAACTTACTTCCTTCTCCCTGATTTCTATCCTTACATCTTCATCAGAATTCTCAAACATGTACATTCAAATTTTCTCTCATGCCCTCGAGCGGTTCGAAGCATCTTTTCATATGCATCATTTCATGTTTCATAATTCAAGCCCTAGCCAAGCATCTTACATAGCAAGCTGTATTAAAATTTGGAAGGTGTCAGAGAGCGCTCTTCCTGTATCAGTAAGTCTACTGTCAATAATTACATATCACTGACATACTTCGCATGTTACGCTATGTGAAACAGCGAAGAATCTCCGGACAGCGGACTCAGAGGATAGGAGGGGAGAATGTTCTGGATTCGACTGATTCTGGGGTTTACAGTCTCTAAACGTTTGAATTGTGAAGGAAGAACGGCGCATTGTGGGGTACCCTAGACGATGGAGATATCACACACACAATTCCAAAGTCTGGAGCAGGTTGAGGCTAATTCGAGCCCGAATCGAAGAATAGTGGGAGACTGGTGAGAGGAGTATACTTCCCTAAGCCTGAGCAAGTCTGAGCGCCTGGGGATACCTCGGACGGATCGCGCACTATGCTAGCGACTCGCCGATAGATACGTCCACCTCGCAGAATCATTGAAGATATCTATAGAGAGAAGACTCGGAGAAGCTATGTCAAGACATGCGAGGAAGTCGTATCAGCTTGAATCTCAGCAGTGGGTGTTATTAAAAATGCCTATCTCCTTACTTCCACACAAGTTTCAGTTTTCGCAGTCGTCTATTATTATGCGCATACATGGCTGGATTCCTTGGACTGCGCAATTAATGCTTTACGAGACGATACATACCCACGACAAAACCATCTTTAGATCGTCGGTTGGTCGTGACATTGGCACTAGACTGACTGCAATGGTAACGAGATGAGACGACGGAAGCGAGGACGAAAATTATCGTAATCTCGTACTTACCAAATCAACAAATTACCGAGCGCTCCGAAAGAGGATGGGTGATATGGAGAACGAGATCCACTGAGGTTCTGTAGTGTTAGCTCGTGAGCTGAGGTAGGTAGGTAAGTAGGAAGGCGGGTAAGAATAATAACCGCGACTCCAAAAACGCCCGGGTCTAAGCTAAGGGAGATAAGCACTGGACAACTCCAGCCTCAAGCTCACGAGAACTTCGGAGTTTCAAGGGTTTGTGAAGTGAACGTTCGATGGCGATACCTTGGCCGTTTGAGGCTAATGATGCATAGAAGAGCTCCAATGTGTGTATGTGTGAAGACCTTTCTTAGTCTGCCGATAGGTCATAGGTGGTCAATGTTGTCCTTCGAGATTGGAGTTGCTGGTAAATGTGGCCGCGGCGTGCATAGCGCTTAAACTGCAGAGTTTGTTGCCGGACAAGGATAAATGAATGGTGTAACACTAGTACACAGATACCAAGTTAGTATCATAATCACTGACACAAATGATGATTAAACAGTTTATTTTGAGCACACCTCAACTCGGAGTTCTCCCCAACATTCGCATTTGCCGCAGGCACCTGCCAAACAATGAAAGAGGCCGCGATCGACGAGAGCGTGGCCTTAGAAGTCCGTAGCTAATTCCAGCTACAAACTCGGAGATAAGCGAGAGAAAGGAGAGGGTTTTGAACACCGAAGGTGAAATAATAGTACGATATGATCTCACGTTCAGATTGCCGCACCCCTCTGTGCCTTTGACGCGCGGACAAGAGAGATTGTCGACAACTTGATCGAGTCAATACGACTTTTGAAGCCATCTTTTGCGAGCCTCTGCTTATGTACGGACAGAATGATGAGTTGAAGTCGATGTACACCCTCGAGACAGGAGAAATACGAGGCATAACGAACCTGAAGCTGCAGTAGAGCTCCGCTCCAAACTTGAACTTGAAGTTCATTGTAGGAAAACCACACTCAATCGTGCGTATTCTTAGAACCTGAGATACGGCATACATATTTAGTGAGCGACAACCGCGCGGATCTTAGGTAGGTGAAACGAAAGGTCTATACCAAGTACTCCCGCATTGTACCCGACACCACCCAGAACCACACCAGGACCCACTAGATACTCCTCGACCCTTAGATAGCTGAAGAAGCGAAGTGCCAACTCGATGGAGAAAATAAAGGGGTTGCTTCTAGCAGGATTTCTTTCTCCAACACCGTCTCGACGGAGGATCCCACGTACAGGACAATACAATGACGACAGCCTGAAGGGGTTATGAGCTGGCAGTTCGAAGTGTGGCGGCGAGCGCCGAGAAGATGACCAAACTGCTGACCGAGCGCACCCCTCAAGTTGGGCTTCCATCCTTCGCTGGGAACGTGCACCCTACACCCCTCCAATTACCAACCCTCAAATACGTCGGCGAAAGAGCGTTGGCACGTCATAGGCACGGAGATCGCAGAGGAATCAAGAGGTAGAACACTGGCAGCTTCCTGGATGAGTAGAGGTGCTTTGCAAGTAGAAAAGCGTTTATTTCTGGGAAAAGGAGGCTGTGAGAACCATACGCAAATGCATTGTGTGTGTATGTCGGCGAAGCTCTCGGTGGATCGCATTTATCCGCGCTGATAGAACCAGAATCGCTCCTTTCCCCTTCGACATAGACTCGAGGATGAGATAGACGGGACATTTGCGCCAATGGAAAAGAGGAGAACATGAGACCGCGAACCTAAATGCGAGAAAGAGCTCCTGAGGCCTTGATATATCATATCGCGATTGAATATAGGAAGAAAGAACTCCAAAGTCAATTCATGACCGACGTCACGCGGGGGCGGATGGAGTCAAGGAGAACTTGAGCTACGGTTGCTAGAAAACCGAAAGAGAATGTTGGCATTGTAAACAGTAACTTGTATAGAGGGAGCGGGTGCCTTTGGTTTAACCCGAGGGGCAGATGAAGTTCACCGAGTTTCCTTGTAAAGATAAACACTTTCCAGGGGCCAATCGAGCGTGCAAAGGGTCGAGACCTAGGCGGAAAGACGTGTGAACCCGCTCCGGGGTTGATTACCATGTCCGCGGCTCTATTAAGCTCGACACGTGAAGCATCTGAACGTGGGATGCAACAGGAGATTGACCTCGTCGAGCTATTGAGAGAAGCATGAGAGGAAGAAGGCTTTTTACAGCCTCGCCGCTCTTTCCTGATGAGATGCGGGTCGGAATATAAAGAAGGGATATACAAGTAGCGTCGCTTTCACGCCGTCGGTCAGCAGGCCTAATAGATATATAGCGCTTTTTTTGTACGGGTATTGAAGTGGATGTACGTCGGCACAATCTAGACCTGTAGAAGCTTTCGACGGGTCCGGTTCAGTTAGATTTCGTGAACCATGGGGCGTGCTAATGGTTCTCGCGGGAAACAGAGAGAGAAAGAGTGAGTGAGCTGAAAAACAGCGAGAAAAGCAATGATGCAATGGTGGAGCCGCAGGGTCTAGTTGTCCTCTGTTGCGCATGCTCCTGGAAGAAAGAGAAAGAGATTAGGAGGGAATCGTTCGATTGCATGGCATGGTAGGACCAACGTGGCTATCCCGACTGGCTGTACCGCCTATCAGCGTGGACAACTTTTGACAAGAGGGATAATGAAAAGGTGTTTACTGCGCTGAATGATAGCTAAATTTTTCCAGCCACGCCACACTCGCAGTTTTTAGTGTGAGGTTGGTGCGAGGCGGCTTGAAATATCCCGGAGAGTCCCGAAAGTCATTAACCTGAGAATGGAAAGTGTGTGTGGATTGCTAAGTAGGAGATGGTCTACAATAAGTACTCACATTCAGTCCCATAAATAGTACTACATCTTCAAGTCTTGGCGCGACTGTCGACTGTGTCTGGCCTTTGAATTAGTTCTGTGAAGATGTTATCCGGAAACCCTGCGGTACCGGTAGCATGAAGAGGTCCACAATCATCTTGCATACTTGTCCGGGTAATCAAGAGAAGCCCCTAGCAGATTCTTATTTCATGTTGAATCAAGACCGAACTAGTTTGACCTTCGGGATGTCCTGAACCGAACGGGATCTCCCGCTAGTTCCCACTGGTCAAGTTCACCGTGCCGACTGAGAACCACAAACGGGCAAGTCGAGGAAGACAGGTCAATCAATGTCGTTCCTAAGCACGTTGTGAAGCGCTGGTCGCCAACCACCGGTATGAGGTTCACATTCCTGCGGCATTCATTGTCATCGATATTACTCCGTGCCGCAGTATCCAATGATCTTGCAGAGATAACATCTCGCAGAAGATTGCAATCAAAAGGGTTTCGTTCCGTCTTCACCTCCGGGAAAGGTGTACAGTATTGCGAGATGCAGGGTGATATCACGAATTACGGTCGTAACCTGGACTCATTCATCAATCTGTCCTTGAGAAGAATGGCTCCAAGATTAGGTCTGTCGCGTTGTGATCGTAAACATGCGGAAGAAAGGGGAAAAACTCACACCATCTGTGTTCCTGTACATCGGCGAGTCGTCGGTAGAATCGAAATTGACGTTTGACCCTACTCGAAGACAGATAAAACTGAGAAAAGGAGGCTCTAGAAGTCCAAGAAATAATGTTATAAATGAAGCTTGGAAACCATATGTTGTGAGCAATATAATAGAATATAACTGTAAAAGGAGAGCGAGTACATGGGTTTAGTTTCCCTAAGGCAAAAGCTCGGAAGTTCTTTTCTTCCCACGGTAGTAAGAGGCCGCGTAATGGCGCGTTCTATCTTCGTCCTCACCCTCTTTTCTGGTTGACTATATAGTCTCCTCTCCATTTCGCTTTTTGTCTTTCTCTCTCTTCTGCATTTTCTCGTCGTCGTCGACGCCTCGCTTAGCTCGCTCTCAATCAACTTCATTAACCAGCAACAAAGCAAATGCCTGACATGATTTCTCTCGCTCACTCGAAACCGCAACAGCGGCAATTCAATCCATACAGCGAGAACGGTGGTACCATTCTGGCAATTGCTGGTAAAGATTTTAGTGTCATCGCAGGTGACACTCGGCAGAGCGAGGGATATAACATCCAGACGCGCTATGCGCCAAAAGTGTTCCGATTGTGAGTGAACGCGTCACCCGTTCATCATGATCGTCGCTGAGCAAAGTCTTATCTTTCTAGAACTGACAAAGCTGTTCTTGCTGTGAATGGCTTTGCAGCTGACGGGAATATGTTCGTAAAGCAGGTTAGGCAGCGTTTGGAGGTATGTTCTTGTCCCCAATTTTCCGTATTTGTCGTCAGGCGCTGATGTTTCCGTTATCAAGTGGTATCGACATGCACACGCAAAAGATATGCCACTCCGTGCTATAGCTCGCTTGATCCAGACCATGCTGTACGCTCGCCGATTTTTTCCTTACTACGTCTACAACATTCTCGGTGGAATTGAAGAAGACGGTATGTGCTCTCTTGTACCTCGGAGGTTGTCCACCGAACTCACTGTAATCATGGTTCTATTCTTGCATGATGAATGCCTCATTGTGATATCACAGGGTCGGGCGCAGTGTACTCTTTTGACCCCGTGGGCTCCTACGAGCGTGAATCATGTAGGGCAGCCGGAGCGGCTCAGTCCCTCGTGCAACCATTCTTGGACAACCAGGTTAGCCCATTCATTCCGTATCTCCCAGTACCCTTTGTTTGTTCCTTTATCTTTCCGCGGAGAACCGGTTCACTCAGCGCGTCCGGTTGAAACTGAATGCAGTGATTAGTCTGATGGACGCATCCGACTTCTTCCCGACATTCTGTCCGACTATTCGACGGATTTGGCCATGAGTTGCGGGGTTGTGGGGGGATTTGTCATTGTTCGAAGCGTGGCTTATATTTGAAGTGCTGCTTCTTTATGTTCTTTTTCGTTCATGTGTACGAGTATGCTGGATTGAACTGACGCAATCTCGTCCTCTTTACAGATCTACTTCAAGAACCAAGTCGCACAACCTGGCATACCACATCCCGCACATTTGCCGCTATCCACTGTACTTGAACTCGTGATCGATTCATTTACCAGTGCGACGGAACGTCACATCGAGGTGAGGCTCATGGGTTTCCTTTTGTTATCATGCGGTTTGATTGCTAATGATGAATTTACCTCCGTAGGTCGGTGATGGGTTGGAGATGTACATCGTCCTTGCTAAAGGAAGCCCGCTATATGGCCTCGAAAACGTGCAAGGTGTACAGGAGATGACGGCAACTACTGATGGAGAGCGAATCTTTATCGTCAGGAGAAACTTGAAGAGAGATTGAAGGGATTCGCTGCAGATAGTTCTTTCCTCATGCTTTTGCACTCTGTTCTCGTTGAAACTCTTGTACTAATGCTAATTCTCCGACAACCATGTTTTCGAGTCTTATGGACACATCATGCTTCAATGTCATTTCCGTTTGATGGTTCTGGTTTTCTTTCGTTTTCTTCTTAATTATTCTCTGTGATATAGACCCTTCGCTTGCATGTTGAGGACCCTCTTTCATGACCATCTATTGTATTAGGTATTAGCTGTAGAATTCCAAAAAATTTATCCTCTGTTTCTGGAATGCTACGGCGGTGTGGCGGCCAATCGATGCGCAACGTCATCGATGATGGGTGATCCAAATTTACGCCCGAAATCGCAGCACTTCGCTTATTTTCTCCGAAAGTCCCGTGATCAAATGTCCAGATTTTGAGACAAAAAAAGGAGTTTTCGTGTTGAAGATATACAAATATGTAGATAAGAAATTTTTTGCGCAGAATCTGTGCATTTGTCTTTTCGGCAGTCCGGCGACAACGCCCGGGAGGTCCGGAGCTGTGCCGACAACCGCAGTTCACCTGCCCATGAAAAGACAAACAAGGACATACAACCACTCCACTCATTTCACACCCACCGACGACGGTTGTCATCCTCAAGCAAGCCTCTCTTCTATCGTCTTTGCTGTCCTCCTCGTCCTCGACGCCCTTAATTTCATCTATCTCGCCGTCTCAGGCAGTGCTCAAAGCACTGCTCCATCAATACCTACTTTAGATCAACAAAAAGGCCCTTGTTCTTTTATTCCCCTCCACCCCCGACCACCCAACCAGGTTTTTAACGCTCATGATGGTCTCTCTCATGCCTCTCGCCGCTCTGGTAGTTGCTTTGCTGCCACTCTATGTTTCTGCTCAAGATATCGTATATGACTCGATACACAATGTCACTCCGATTATTGGAACTTGGGCAAGTGGTAGCATGGCTGTACAGACAGGTTCTGTGAGTAAATTATGTTTGTCCGGTTGACCAGCTGATTTAGGTCTTTCTTTTCTGTAGGGGTTCGCCAACCCTTCCAATGAATCGTTCATTTACCCTAACGTGTCAGGCATTTCATATTCCTTGTGAGCTGGCCCTTTTTCTCACACGTTTGGACTTCTGGGTTTATGTTGGTTTTTCTAAGCTCTGACGATGGCTGGTATGAGATTGCTCGCTACCGGTTCACCGCGAATGGTGCGTTATTTGTCCGGTTTTTAGGCTGTTCTGGCTAATGCTTTCTTTTAATAGGATCGGAGCCAAACTGTATCGTTGCTGTCATGAACTGGGTACATGGAAAATACGACTTGGTCGCCAACGGCTCCATCATTATGACTCCTAATGGTGATGGATACCAGCAAATACAAGATGCATGCGCAGCAACCTCGAACCAGATTGTGGACTATAACGATACAGAGTTGTACCAGTCGTGGCGGATATTCTTAGACGCCACCACAGGTCCTCATCTCCACTTGTTCCAGTTCGATGGCTCTCCACTTGCTCCTCAATTCCAGGTTTCTACCACGCCAAACATGCTCCCGACACAGCAGCTGAGGAATACTTCATCGACTACCACCACTTCAACGAGGAGAAAGCGGAGTAATGGGGTTGAACCTCATGCGATTGTGGGCCAGTGGACGATAGGTGCTATCGTAGCAGCTGTGGCTATGGGCGTTGCATCGTCAATGCTATAGTGGGATATGGGTTTTTGGGTTTTTGGCTGTTAATCCTACGGGGGGAGGCCCTCATTACTGTATATTCCCTACTGGAGATGACTTTTTTTGGCCTCCTCTCCTCCCCCCTCCCTACGTCCCTCCGTTTGCCTTCTGTTACGACCTCGCTTTTTCACTACCCTCGCCAGCTATATTGCATCGAACATTTTGGACCGTTTGTTATGTTGCGCTCTCGTCTTAAACTTCCTACCTTGCCTCTCAGTCCTCTTTAGTGCCCTTGCTACTCTTTTTCTCATGTACGACGAATGGCCCCTGCCGCCTACGCTCGCGTACGTGGCCTCGTCTCATTCGAAGTTTTTTTCCTTCTGCATGTTTTGTTAGCCGAGTCGTACAATGGATACCCTTCCTCCCAACACCGACGTGGTTTACCCAAGTTCTTACACGAATTTTTTTCCACTTTCTTGTTTATTGGTAGTTTGACACTATATACGCTGAATGGCAAGACCACGCTCGTTTTTTTGTTCTTTTTTTTATTGATTTTTTTCTTAGTGATGGTTGATGATTCGTGTAGTGGTGTGCTTAGCCAGTGTGGCTACCTGGTGCGGCTGCCCCTCTGGAAAGTGCATATGATAGCTATGCAGCATGCTATAGCCTGAAATAAGAGGTAGCGAGGCGGTGGTGGTTGTCGAATCGTTCATGATGTATGTTTATTTGATTTTACGGTAGTTTCCCTTTCTCTCGTATATATTTATATGTAATAGAGCTTCTTCCCTAATAGCAAGGTCGTTATGGGTAAATGAGAGTGGAATTGTCAATTAGTATGCACAGTTGGTAACTGCGCTTTTCGGGCGCTAAATGCGCGGTAATTTGTCGAGAAGAATCGCTACTCGCAGAGTCGCACCTCCAGGCTGGTTCGTTAGGGGCTCATGAATCAAGAAGCAAGTAGAATCCCCCAGTGTACTCAACGTCAGTGTGACTGTTCACCTCTCCTTCATCTACACAATGCTTTCGACCCATACGATGTTCAACTTACTGATTTACCTCCTCATGCTGCGGACGTTAACAGATTCATTGCTGATGTGAAGATTCTACGTGTGAGGGCCTAATTTTATGACAAACGTGAAGTCTCCTTGAGAATCTTTTTTCGAATTCCGAATCCCAGGTCAGACTCGGTCAAAACCAGGTCAAAGCAGACTTTCGTGCAGAGCAGCACAGGTGGCGTGGAAGAATATTTGTCAGGCTGTCACAGAACTAGCAAAGAAGTGACAAGACGTGACATCCGGTTCTGTTGACAGCGAGCACCCGTTGAAACAACTTTCTTCAAGCTCGGCTTGTTTCTCTCTGAAAAGTAAATGGGATTCTGATGCTTGAAGCAGCATCCTTTTCTTTCTCTCTCAACCTGAAGAAAATGCAAGAACAATCGAATATGTTAGAACCTGCTCGTTTGACATGAGATTCACGGTACGTGTCATAGACTCTGGTGTTTGCTGGCATTTCTTCTGCTTTCGTGCCTTTTCTTCACCCAGTTTTACATTTCTTAATTCTGATGAAACCAGTTACGGATGTAGAGTCGAAAGACTTGTTTTGTCCGAGAGCGCATAAACCTCGTGTGGAGCATTCCGTTGCCTTCCTACTGATTTTTTCCTTTCCTTTTGCTTCTCTTTCTTCGGTGTATCTCGTGAATTGTTCTGACTGATGTTTATTTTCAATTTTCAGTCGTTTGCTTGAGAAAACAATGCCGTGGCTTTAATGCTTTGTCTGAGTCCCGCTTGAATATTTTCTAATCTTCTTCCCTTTTTGCGAGCCAACGGCTTCCGGCTGTCCTTAATGAGAACATTTCGTTATGAACACTACAGGTAAGCCTTTCCACTGATCACCACTTTTCGTCTGTCTTCGTTACTGCCTCGTTTCATGATGAAGTCAGTTGCGGATGTAGAGTCAAAGACTCATTGTCCGAGAGCGCATAAAAACCATGTGGATCATTCCGCTGCCTTCCTTCTGATTATTTTTTTACCCATGTTCTTATGGCCATTTTTATATCCTGTTCAACATAATCAACGACCTTTCTGACTTGTTATTTTTCCTTCTCTTAGGGACCGCAGTGTTGCAACGACTGTGGCAAGTTTTTTGTACTTGTGGATGTCATTGTAAGCCACGTATCTCTGCGAGGTGCAGTGGTGCGCTTAGCGTCGGGAAAGCGCACGTACGCACTATTCAGATTAGGTTCTAGTATCCCTGTTGTAATTACTATCCTCCAAATTTTCCATTGAAGATGCCTCAGTGAATAGAATATATAATGATATTGCAGATATCTTTTTAATCGCACGCCTGAAGTTTCGTTGTTGTCCCCCATGCGCTGTAGGTAGTAGATTGCGCAACTATGAGGCACCGTTATGATATTCAAATTGGTAGTACAACTCGCCAGTCTTTATACAAAAATACCGAAGATAGTCGTTCGGCATATAAACAATTGGTGCATTTACCAGTCAGTAGGACTAGAACTTGAAGGGAGGAATCATGTTCAACAGTGATTGAATACGAGAAAAGCGGTTCGCAGAGCTTGTATCAATGTCTGTATGCCAATTTTGTCTCTGGAGAAAATACCGCCTGCAGAGGAACAGCTTAGTTGACGGAAAGCACACGATAAATTGTTTGAACCTAACTTGAAGCCTAGGTATGGTGGCTGTATATTGCGTATGAGCTTTATTTGTAGCTTCTTCGCGGGGATTTGCTGCCTCCATATCAAGCTGTCGGAGGCTTGAGGCCTTTGAACTCGGCCGACGTACCGCATTGAATGAGGACACTCGTTGTGATACTGTATCATACAGAAATTGCTTGTCAGATATCACTCGCCTACCAAATGATATATCGTAGCGCAAGGTGGGTCGGATTGCTGTATTTTTAGTACAGAAAGAATTGACTATGTCGTGGTGCTTGCTGCAGGTCACTGCGAGTACGAGAGGTTATGAGCATGGTCAAGTATTTAGAAGAGTCGGAAGTTCTTACGAGAATCCAGGGACCAATTTTTGCCATCGTTCAATGATCGTGCATGGCAAAGCCCGCACGAAGACTTATGCCCATACACAAGTAAACCTTTTGGCATCTCGTCGATTCATAAGCAGTGTAGGAAGTCTGTTATGAGGCAATAATTAGGATAATCACGCAAAAGAGTCTAATCGACGGCTCACCAGGTACTCCCAGGTACTCCCTCACAGACTTCAGCTCTCAATTCGGAACCCGAGCATGAGGCCGCATAACAGAACGAGGGGGTGTGTGGGGGGTATCAATTGGATTCCTAGTCCTCGTACGGTGTATTTTCGGCTTAGGAACATTTTGGCAATGCGTTTCATGTTTGCAGACGGTGTACGAAATTCGAACGAACACGCAAGAGGGGAGGGTTCGGAGGAACGTCGGAGTCACTTGAAGTTAAGTTCTAGCCTGAGTCAAAATTTCATCTCAGGTTCGAGTACATGTCAAGCTGAGTGTAAATGCATGCTACGAGATTGATGTATATGGTCCAGTCGTGCAAACCAAGTCAGCTGGAGAGATAGGCAACTGCCGCGTTGAATAGAGGTGCTGCCACTTCGTGTTCTTATTTCAATTACTGGTTCAAGAATTGTTAAGTCGCTCGAATGCTGCGCTTTTTGGGTTCCCTTCGCGAGTAATCACGTTCTGTTCTACCTGCTGACTACCTTTGGAATCTGGATTTCCCCGTGAATTCCACTGCTAGGATTTCTCGAATGGAACTGTTTGGTTCGGAGTGAGGACAGAAGGTCAGCCCTGCACGCATGCATGACGATATCGCAAAAGTCGTCTTTGTGGTACAGCTGATAGAGTAAGCTTGAGCGAGCATCGGAGGTGGCCAGAATGCATGCGGATTGGGTGAGAAATTGTCGGAAGAGTATACCCTCTCATGTGAAGGTGGTTGGCCATTCAGTTGGAAAAATACACCATTGGGTAAGATTCTATGAGATACAGGTTCGCTCCCTACCTCAAAAGCGCGAGCCGGAAATATTTGATCCATGTAGCACGAACCGCAGTATACAGTCTACGAAACATCTTCGGACTAGTCCACAAGAGATCTCATGCGGCCTGTGCTCTCAGTCCAGGAGGTAGAGCAAGAGGCAACTATTATACTTGCTTATCAAGGCGGCCTAACTCGTCCCTGGATATGTAGTAGCCCTGTTCGATCCCTTATGTGTGACTTCGAGGGTAAGTTTGTATCGACTTTCTTGGACCCGCATGCCTTGTGTGGTAGGAGAACCTTGCGTCGCACATGTATGACGACCTCTTCAAGGTATTGCTAACAAAGAAAACTCGGGAAAGCCTCAACTGCGTATGGTATAAGCGAAAAATCGTCGGAGGAGTGTAGTTTCGCATGTCAAAGTAGATTTGATACTCAACTGCGGGGCTATATCATGAGGTAAGATAAGACTGAATACTTTGGAATATCGGTTCGCCTCCTACCTCGAAAAGGCGCGTCGGAAAAATGGATCTATGTGTTAAAACCAAGTCTCAGCAAAACCGTGGCATCTTCGGACCAAGCAACAAGGGATTTCGTAAGGTTCCTGTTATCAATCCAAGGAGATAGAGTGAAGTTCTCCTACTAGGCTTGCTTCTAGCGCGTTCACCGTATGTACTGAGGTAGTTCAATAGAACCTGAGTTCGATTTGACTCCGAGCAGTGGCTCGGCTCGCCCGTCGATTCAATGATGACTTCGGGAGCAAACGTCAAACCACCAGGCTGACGGAAATTGGAATGAGATCTACTATGCCTTGACTAGAGACGAGGAGTAATGATGCTAGAAATTCGGGGGTTTCAAAGCTAGTCGAACGTGCCCGTCTTGGCGGCAGCCGGTGAGACAGGAGCTCAGCGAATCTCAATGCACTCAGAATGGTACGTTTATGAAGTTTTCTAATTCGAAAAATTTCGACTCTGCAGAGAAGAAGAATCAGTGTTAGCCGCTAGTCAATTCAATGCTTGGCACCTACTCATCGTCTAGCAAGCCCGTCGTGGCAAAGCAGAAAAATTTTAAACGGACGCGTCACGATCACGTGTATGTAATTACGGATCATGAGCTAGGTAATCATTGATCGGAACCCGGCATGAATGAATAAGCGGATCCGGAGCGGAACGGAGCTGGAACGGAGTCAGAGTGACTAATTCCCACAGTTGCCCGGATGAGAGCCTGGGTTGCGCCCAGGGACTTTGTCCGAGCCATCCACCATCCCTCTTAACGATTTTTCTTGTCTTCATTCATTCGTTGTATTCTTTTCAAATCTGCTAGTTGATGTATAAAGAACATCGACAATCAAATTTAGGTCTCTTATTATCCTCAAAATCTACTTCAAATGCTCAAGAACATGGGTTTGATGACCCTCGTCTCGAACGACCGAGAATCGTGACTGAAGGTGTTGATAAACTGACGGGGAACGCTGAGAAAGAGTCAGAGAAGAAGGGTGATATTGTTCGAGCACACCAGCGTGACCGAGCGTCCAGTTTCAACCCTTCCATGGTTAGCAGTCCTCCCGCTGTTGCTCAAGCGACATCTCTTTCTCCAGCAGCGATGTTCCTGTCTTCCTTCAGCCCCACGCCTTCAAACCTGTCTTTATCTTTACCAGATGATGAAGGAGAGGAAGTGGCAGGATATACTCTCGGGGGGATCATTGGATATGGAGGCTTTTCAACTGTTCGACGAGCGTTCTCAACTTCAGGCGGTGCAGTAGCAGTCAAGATTGTTCGGCGGTCTGACCTGATGAAGCAAGGGAAATCTACCAATGCTCAGAAGCGTCTTGACCATGAGACTGAGGTGTGGAAATCTCTCAGTCACGAGCATATTCTGCCTCTCTTCACGTCTGTACATACTTCGTATGCCGATTTTTTCGTCATGCTTCTTTGTCCTGCTGGCTCGCTGTTTGACATTATGAAGCGCGAGGGACGACCGTCGCTACCGCAAGACGACGTTGGGACGATGTTCAGACAGGTCGTCAGAGGGTTGCGGTATTTGCATGAAGATATGGGGCTTGTCCATAGGGACATGAAGTTAGAGAACGTGTTGGTAGACGAGACAGGTACATGCAAAATCTGCGATTTCGGGTTGGCACGAAGGATTGGAGAGCCTCTCGACGATGAGGTGGAAGAGGAAAGCGACGAAGACTCGATATCACAAACAGACGGTTTACAAGCGAACATCCAGCGTGCAGCTTCTATATCATTTGCCACGACTTCGCGAAGACAAGCCAAACCAAGGCTTCCGATACATAATTCCCTGTATCGTCCTTCTGGCTATGGACCACGTCACCGAAATTCTACCACTACTTCGACCGTGCAGGAGAGTTCAGCCGGTGGAGCGTTTCAGCCCGGATCTTTACCGTACGCTTCACCTGAGCTGCTCTCACCGCCGGCTGTGCCAGGTCCGCGCTTGCCTCACCCCGCACAGGATATATGGGCGTTAGGGATTATGCTTTTTACGTTACTATCGGGAAGGTTTCCTTTTAGCGATTCATTTGAACTCAGGCTTCAAATGAAGATTCTTCGTGGTAAGCGAACGATTCTTTTACCGGACTTCCTGGTGCTGACTTACTGGATTAGGCGCATATGATATTCCTCCCGGTATAGGCCAAGGCGCCGAACGGGTACTTCGTGGGTGTCTCGAGCGGGACGTATCTAGCCGCTGGACAATTCTCATGGTAGACGAAGTCGCTTGGGGTGTAGGCTGGGGTACCGAAGGAGACAGTGCTAGCATACCCGTCGTTACTGACGAAGAATTAAGGATGGAAGTAACATCAAGAAGATCTACCCCTGCCTCTCGTTCTCATTCGCGACCCCATGGTATTGGTATCGGTATTGGTATCGATACTAGTAAACCACCTACTCCACACACACCGTACTCAGACCACGCCGAGCGTTCACCCGCATCTGCAGAAGCTGCTTCGAGGCGTTCTACTTCCCGCGCAGAACGCTCGTTATCTCGTGCGCCTGTACATGCATTCTCCAAACCTTCGACCTCGCAAACAAGCTCAGAGCGAAGCACTTCGTCTAGACGGATACCTCGTAGGGCACTATCCCCCACCTCGTCTTCCCTAAGTCGTTCCGTCTTCAGCGCCAGCGCCCGTTCACGGTCTTCTGGTTCGTCGATATGCTCCTCAGAACTCGACGAGCACGAACACGAATCTGCGCTCGCTGTATCGCCTCAAAGTGCTGGCGTCATGGAAATGGAAATGGAACCCCACGAACGTGGAAGGAGACTTAAAAAGGGGTCGTATCATCTCCAGATGTCTATGTCGAGGTCTCCAAGCCCCAGCACCGTACCTGCTACACCTGTCGATTATAGGACTTCCCAGCTCGTTTCTCCTCCTCCTTTGGCTTTAGGCGAGGAAGAGGATGATGATACGAGGGCGAGGGCAGCGAGGGAGGAGGAGAGAGATTCCAGGATGAAACTGAAACTGAAACTTCGGAGGGGAAGGACGAGGTACCTCGATAGGTCTGAGCCTGCGCTTGCTGCGTCTCCGAGTGAGGAGAACGAGCTCGAGTCGGATGAGGTTTACCTAGTCGACGACGTCGACAGCGCGGGTATACCGATACCTGAGTGGGGTTCATCTTCAGCAGTAACTAGCGAGGACCATGACCATGACCATACCGGTTCTGTGATACCCATACCCATGGACCAAGATTACCTCTTCTCTGCAAATACCCCTTTCACGTCACCCACGACGACGGATGAGTTGTCGTTGTCGTTACCAGCCATACACCACTCAGGGTCAATCGTCCGGTCGCAAAGTGATCGCGGACAAGGGGCTGAAAGTGATTTCGGGTTGGGGTTGGGTATGATAGAGGAAAGCGGAAGGAGCGGAGGGAGCGGGGAGAGGAGTGAGATTGAGATTGAACGTGAGGCGAATGGTCACGGACGGAGTAGAGGTTTGTCTACCTCCC
Organism: Neonothopanus nambi; assembly: GCA_003987895.1. Classification (NCBI taxonomy): domain Eukaryota; kingdom Fungi; phylum Basidiomycota; class Agaricomycetes; order Agaricales; family Omphalotaceae; genus Neonothopanus; species Neonothopanus nambi. Next base: position 25,069 of record RCHF01000779.1, read on the forward strand.
GAGATCGGTCGCGGAATCGGAATCACAATCGCTACCCATTTCCATACGCGTATGGCCCTGGCGTCGGCGTCGAAATAGGCGGGAGTGGGAGCGGGAGTGGCGGTGTAGGCATGAGACAATCGAAACAACAAAGAGCGGGTAGTACACCCCCGGCACCTCTATCCTCGTGGTCTGAAGCCGATGGAGGTCATACGAGTGCGCTTAGGTTCAAGGAATATCGAGGGCATGCGCATTCGCATTCGCACTCTCATTCTCATTCTCACTCCCGCGCGCATAATCATTCGCAGTCGCAGTCACGCACGCCGTATAGCCATAGCCATAGCCATAGTAGGGGTTATGGTTATGAAGGTGTTGGCGTAGGCGTGGGTGGAGATGGAGGTGGAGGAAGTCACGGTCATGCGTCGTCGCATTCTGTTTCGGAGAGGAGTTTCTGAGGGACGAAGGAGAGGAGGAGTAGGAGTATCGAGTCGGGGTCGAGGTCGAGATCGGGTAAGAGGACTGGGGCTGTTGTTTATGGGAGGTGAATGGCACCCCGAGGCGGAGGGAAGGAGTGAAGGCGTAGGGAATGACAGCGGCACGAGAGACACGCTGAAGGGACTTTATGTCAACCTGCACCAGCCTGCACCCCATCCATTGTCTATCCGCCTTTTACTCATTCGCACGAGTGCTTGCCGTCGCTACGCCATACTACACCATACCATTAACAAAAGATGGTGTCTTATGGTTAGTTTATGGCGTCTGGGCCGTCAACGCGTCGACTGTTGGTATATGCGCGTATACATATCTATCGTGCGTGCATATTCGTTGAAGTGGAGCCATGTATCATCATAATCTATCTATTTTTCCGTCTACTCTGTCTATATCTTTCTTTTTTTCGTTTTGGTTTTTGTTTCCCTTTCCTTGCCTGAACCCGAACCCTATTTATCTGTACTTCATACTTCGTACTATTCACATACCCCCACTCCTCTATCTCAATCTGCACATTCCTAGCTATTAGTATCTGCACACTTCCACACTTTTGTATAATAATCTCGTCATGTCATCACCTCGTACATCGTACATTGTACATTGTATTGCGTATTTGCGTTATTGCTGTAGCATGTGCCTATACCCCAGACGTTACTTGGTTCAACCCTTGAAAAACATTTTTTTTTGCAATACAAAGGATGTATAAAGTACATAGTACATAGTGCATATTATTACTAGTTACTAGTTACATGTACCATTTGGAATGTGTTTTAATGCACGTATGTGAAGCACAAAAAGAACACAAGCAGGTCTACGACAGCGCAAAGAATCAACAAAACAGCAAGGGCCCGGGGTGGTCTATAGCCTACAAACAACCCCAGCGTTCAACCGCTTACGCAGTTATACCCTCCGCCCCTCCCACTCCCACTCCCAATCCCATAGAAACATCCACACCCACATCCTTCCCGGGTGAACCTGCCCCCGCCCCCGCCCGTGCACGCGCGCGCGCTTTCATCTCTTCGATCTCCGCAGCGAGTTTGTCCTTAACAGCCACAGGTCAGTATCAGGTCCAGATTCGGATTCGGATTCGGATTACGGGAACAAAGGGGAATAGGGGGACGGGGACGGGGAACAGGGGGACGGGGAACGGGAAACGGAGAACGGGAATGGGGGGGAAAGAAAAGAACGTACGGCTTTAGCTTCCAACTCTGCCTTGTTAAAAATCGAGTAAGGCGATCCAGATGCGGATGGGGATTGGGGTTTTGGGGGTTTGTGTTTGTCACCTGTCGCGAATGTAAGACGTTAGAGTGGGACACGAGAAGACGCAAGAATCAGGACAGTCGTAAGGGAGGTAAACGCACCATACGCAGCCCTCGCAAAAACCTCATTCATAAGATCATAATTCCTCTTATACCTCGTCATAGCGAGTGTTCGGGTTGAGATTAAGTCGTTTTCGTCTGGAGGGAACGTGAGAACCGTGAGACAAAGCAAGGCAAAGCAAAGAAAAACATAAAAACAAAAGGAAAGGAGGGGTGGGGTGGTTAGTGTGTGTAAGCAGGGAAGGTAAGGCGGGGAAGGCAAGGCGGGGAAGGGAAAGAGGGGAAGGGGAGGAGGGTAGGGTAGGGAAGAGGGGGAAAGGCAGGAGGGAAGGGAAGGCAGGGCAGGGAAGGGAAGAGAGGGGAAGGGAAGAGGGGCAGGGGGTCTGGATGGAACTGGAACGAGTCCCCAGGCCGCGTTCGAGGCAAAGAAAAAACGACATACCACCAGAATCCTCATCATCAACACCCCTAGGCCTCTGCGCACCCTGCGCACTATTTCCACCGGCACCACCACCACCCTGCTGCGCCTGCACCTGAGCCTGAGCCCTAACCCTCGCCTCTCTCTCCCTCTCCCTCTCCCTCTCCCTCCTCCTCTCAAGCATCTCCATGTTGTTGTTTTGTTGTGCGAGTATAGCTTGTTGTGAGAAGTTTATCATTCCGCCTCCTGGTATCCCGCCTCCTACACCAACTCCACCACCCATCGTCGCACCTACGCCTACGCCTACGCCTACCCCACCACCCATCGCACCTACACCCAAGGGCATCCCACCACCACCCACACCCACGCCCACACCCATGGGGATTCCACTGGAAGAGGGGTGCCCTGGGTGTCCGGGGTGTCCAGCCGGATAAACCTTTTGTCCCATTTTATCCCCCACGACGTATACGGAAGGTTCGTTTATGGGTCTGAGGGGGTACATTCTTACGGGGGTGTTTAGGAGGGTTGGGATTATTGCTGTTGGGAGATGAATAAAGGAGAGAGTGTCAGAGAGGTTAGGGGAAAACGGGGAAAAGGGTAAAGGGGGAAACGGGGAAAAGGGGGGGGAGAGAGGGAGGGTGAGGGAGGGAGGGAAGGGGACTCACGTGTTGCAATCCCTCTCGAATAATGCACAAGATGCAACTGCGGATGACCTCCTTTAACGAGACGATACCTTCTCCTTACGCGTGACGCACTCGTTTCTCCAGTTCCAGGGATAAAACCTGATTTTATTTCGTGTATTTCTAGTTCCTACAACCCCGACCAATAAATTATCAGTCGTCGGGAACACCAACGGGAACACCAACACCAGAGGAAAACGACAACGAAAACGAAAAAAGACAAGAAAACGAAGAAGAAAGGGGAGAGGAGAGGAGAGGAATACACACCCTCGGACCACCAGAACCTATAATATACTTCGTCTCAGTATCCTGCCACCGTATCCCGTCGTTCGGAAAACTATTAGGTTGAGGCAAAAACAACAAGAACACCTGTGCATCTGCGTATGCGTAATTCGTAACAAGTCGTAAGTTAGCCGAAACAACGAGGCAGCAGAGATATAAGATATCACATCAATAAGATGTATCGGACCGACACCGACCTTGGGGTTTATCTATCCACCCCCAACTAAAAGGCATACCCTGCGCCAATCCAATAGCACGTAGAAGCATGCTAACAGCCGCCTCTGGGGTGATTTGTGCGTGAAACCCTAGGTTATCGGGGTATCGGAGACATAGACCTTCGGATTGGGCTTGGGAGAGGGTTGTAGAGGACATTGGCAGTGGTGATTGAACGAGGAATGGAATGTGTTTTTGGAAATGGAAATTTGGACGCGGCAGAATTTAGAAACGCGGTTTGATGAAACGACACGAGTGGCACGAGAGAGGGTGTTGGGGGTTGTTTGGCTGGAGCGTTGGCGGAGTTTTAATGGAGCCCAGCCCCTATCTCCATTACTCAGTGCGTTCAATGTCCGCCCCCCTTGGAATTCTTTAGCTTTTTTTCACAGGCGTTATGCTTCTCTATTCACTCCTTGACTTTCAACATGCATCTTTCCCCCTCGACTGTCTGATGAACACCTTCGAGTGGCGAGCGGCGAGTCTGGTCTATGATGTGCCTCTAGGTGACAGCAAGGCACACAGTTCTCGTTGCGTTGTATAAAAGCCTTGGATTTATTCCTCACTGGGATCGTTCAACCCGCTCTTTGGTCTCTTGCAAACAATGGTTATTCTCGTGAACATCCTCTCCATGTCCATCTCCGTACTCAGTGTCGCTTCCACCCCCACCCCCACACCCGCACCCTCACCCGCACCTTTGGCCCGGGACGTATGCGCCGTATGCCCCTCGACTGATCTCCAAGGCGACCCCATTGTCGCAAATAGCGGAGGAACGGAGTTTGTACCGAAGTTTTGTGGGTGAGTTACCACTTGTTTTCTTCTTCGACCGAGCACTCTTTTACCGTGTAGTGGACGTCGTATAGATACTCCAATGCGACCTCCACCAACCCCGAGATAGCCCCACCTGCGCAGGTGATTTGTTTTTATAACGTGAGCTTACATTCCCAGTTCGTTCTTCCTAAGTCGTTTTGGGAGGCGTTCATATTCATCGATGTACTCACTTTTGGGTTATGTTTTGGGTTATACGATAGAACGACGGCTCAAGCTTATACGCCTCAAGTGACCTTTGTCCACCGAATACGACTGTTGCTGGACCGTGTACTGTACAGACGTAGTCACGTAAACGTGTTATCCTTATCGTCTACTGGTGCGGGGGTAGTAGCTGAATCAGACTGATACTAGGATATCTTACCTGTCAGGTAGACTCGGATGGTGATCGGGTGTAGAAGGACTTGATCTTGATAGGGGATATATATTATATACATAGAACGGTTGGATTGTGATACTGGGTGTAGACGATGGACTATGTATTACATATTGTCTGCTTTGATCAAAGTGTACCAATGAGATATGGCCAGAGTAACTACCAGTGGCATATATATAGTCCACTTCAAAGAAAGTCACGCGATCTCAACCAGAAGGTTAACCTAGTAGGACGAATTGAATAAAAGACTGTATCCGCTGGTATTGAATATGAATATAGGTACTACAGAGCATACATAGCATAGGCACGAACATTCATTCTAAGTAATAAACCTCCTATTCCGAGTCGAAAGTACCTTCCTCCACTCCCCATACTCCCCCTCACACACCAAAACCACATCAACCACCCCCGGGCCCGTCCTCACACTCCCCTGCAATCCCACAAGAATATCATCCCTACGGTAGTACCAGGCCACCCCTTCGAGAATCGAAACAACCTTGATACCACGATACGTCCTCCCGAAAACATACTCGGCAGCCGTAGTAGATATCCTCAGGAGGACTCGGACTTTATCGAGGGCTCTAAGTATACTAGTCGTAGAGCGATAACCGTGACAGACTGAGACTTCGAGTCTGTCGCGATGGGATTGGGAGTCACATTCGAGTTTGAGTTTGAGTTTGAGTTGAACGCCGTATGACTGAGACTCGGAGTCGGAGTCACATCGATATCGATATCCTTCGAGGCGGTATGTGCGCGGAGGATGATTACGAGTTTTTCGAGTGGGATGGTCCGAGTCACGGCGGGGCCACTGCCAGGGGGTAATTGGTTTAAAAGTTGGATTGGAGACAGTTTTTGTGTGAGGAGGAGTCACGGTCGTATACTACGACGAGGTGGGTAAGATGGGATTTGAGGTGGTCGGAAAGTGTTAGGTGTCTGTAATCTATATATACGTAAGTATATCAATTCTAAGTAAAAAAAAACCTCATAAAACTTATAGAGGAGATGTGCTATGCAACTCACCCACCCGTTCCTTAAACAACTCAAGATACGTAACCCTAATCGATATCCGCGAACAATGAGTCAAAACATTCGTACTAAGACGCCCCGCATGTGCTTTAGCGCGCTTTGGCGCGCTTTAGCACATACAGTTATCCTCCGAAGATGAGTCTGGATAATCTAGAGGAAAATCCGGACTCAGCAATGCTTGCAGCTTGTTCAGGTCCAAGATCGCTTAATTCTAGATGTTCTATCCTTGGTCGAGGTAGTAAGCTTAAGCTTTGATCATGAAATCTTGAGTTTGAGTTCTCCGAGTCTACGAGAACGCTAGTATCATTCCCGGGCCCTCGACTTCTAGCATCTCCCGTCGGTGGAGGTGGAGGTGGAGGTTTGGTATGGTTATGGTTATGAAGAGACAGCGGATAATCCCCAGGCTCGTCGTCGTCTTGGCCATTATCGTCACCGTCACCAGCGTCACCACCATCAACAAAAAAGTTCCCAACGACATTTTTAAGCCCAAGATACCTCACCTCACCTCACCTCACCAAACTCGGATTCCGAAAAAACCGTAACCGTACGAAATCATTCGTATGTGCAAAATACACACCACACCATTAAGTAGTAAGTACTAACTAACACACCAAGTGTGCCATTTCCTAACTTGAATCCTAACGGTGTTCAAGCCTAACGGTGACTCGGACTCGGAATGGGGTACCGGTATAGAAATCATGATAATAGGATTATCCCAGACTCGGAAGAAATAAAGCGCTGAGAATTCCAATCGATGAAGATGCGTGAAAGGGATTCTAGAGAGATGCCAGACTGAGTGTCGAGCACCACCGATGTGGAGATAAAGATTCTGGGTTATGGACTATGAAAAACGGAGTGAGGTGAGTATTGAGTCGAGGTCTCTGTCATCACCCGTCAGCGCGTCAGCACCCGTCGAGTCCGTCAAAGCCGTCACGCGTGACGAGTCATCACCTGTCATGACTCATCACTGTGCTAGCACATGATGAGTACATACACGTCCGAGTTAGTCCAGGAACTAGCCCACCTACATCGCTACATACTACAATTGCCGCCACACATTGCACATTCCCCATTCCCCATGCTTCTCACCGTCCAAACATCCACTTCCAACGGACCCTCCCAACCCTCCCAACCCTCCCAACCCAGGCCCATCGATATCCCTCAAGAAATCATAGAACTAATCCTAACACACCTCTGGCACTCCCACTCCGACGACGACGACTCACCGGCAGGGCCAGTGGCAGACCTTAAACGTTGCTCTTTAGTATGTAAATCCTGGGCATCCTACACCCGATCCCTACTATTTAGGTCTTTAACTGTTAACTTGAACGGCGCTGCGAGGGGTAGGGGTATGGGGATGGGCAGGGGTGTGGGTGCGGGTAGGGGTGCGGGTACGACGGGTACGGGTACGACGGGTATAGGTAAAGACAAAGACAAAGACAAAGACAAAACCCACTCCGCCTCCGCCTCCGCCTCCCTCGAAAGTATCACGGTATTCGACTCCCTACGTTTCTCATGGGGAATCACTCGCGAGCTTTGTCTACACATCGGTTCAGGTGCTCGGCACCTCGAAAGGATTCCTTGGACGAGGTTGGGGAGGTTGGAGTTGGGGGATATGTATTTTTTTTGGGATACGCCTGTTCCTATTATTGGTATTTCCGAGTCTATACCCCCGGGGCCGAATTCGAGTTCACCGATAGGAAACACACATACACTGAGGACGATAATACTCAACGGCGTGTACTTCGCACATACCGATGATTTCGTAAGGTTTTTTAGGAATCCGGGGTTTGGAGGGGTTAGGGAGGTTGGGTTGAAGAATGTTATTGGGAATTTTTTTTTGGGTGGGGATGCCGGAGACGGGGATGGGGATGGGGATGAGGATAACGATAACGATAATGAGGAGGTCGAGGTAGAGGGGTACCATCAGAACAGCCCGGGTGATACACATCCACAGTCTTTGTCCGAGTCTTTGTCTCTTCATGGCCATGACTCGGATACCAAAGCGACGGGACTCGCAGGCCCCCGGGGAGACGATAGACTCGCCGGACTCGGACTCGGATTTGGAGGAAATGATATCGATACTACCGGCGGTCTGACAACTCGACCGAGAATAGAACATCTAGAACTAAGCGACCTTGGACCTGAACTCGAACAAGCATTGTTGAGTCCAGAGTTTCCTCTAGATATCCAAACCCATCTTCGGAGGATAACTGTATGTGCTTCAGCACATGCGGGGCGTTTAACGAATGTGTTGAATTGTAGGAGACTTGGGATTAGGTATCTTGAGTTTAAGGAACGTGTGGGTGAGTTTCAACTTATTTCAGGCCTCAGGCTTTGCCAAGTTATTAGCGAGTACTTTGAAATTTGAATCCTGATTGATTTTCGGAATATCATGATATAGATTATAGACACCTAACACTTTCCACTCATCTCAAATCACACCTCACACATCTTGTGGTGGTATACGACACTTCCTCACACAAAAACTGCCTCCAACTCTTATCCCAATTAACCGACGGCGCAGCGCAACTCGAAAAGCTGGTAATCATCCTCCGTGCACATACCGCCGAACGGGATTCTAACGCGTTTCCTATCGCGACGTCTGTTATAGCTCTACGATTACTTAGAGCTTTGGATAAGGTGCTCCTAGCAGTGATAGACTCGGGGTTTGCTTTGCTTCCGAGCATTTCATGTTCAACAGGAGTAGGACCGGGAGGAGGAGGAGGAAGAATCAAAGTTGTTTCGAAGGGATGGCCTAGTAGGGATGATATTCTTGCGGGGTTAAAGGAGAGTGTTAGGACGGGGTTGGTTGATGTGGGGATTGTGGGTGATGGGGAGTATGAGGAGTGGAGGAAGGTACTTTCGAGTTGGAGGTTTGATTAGGCCAAGGATGTGAATATATTCAATATTTTTTGTATTTTTTTTGTCTGTGTGACGTCACAGAAAGTCACATAAAGTGTCGGCAGCTGTCGGCAGGTGTCCTATCACGGACTGTCACACACTCGTGACTCTGCGCCTCCAAGTCGTCGCCATTCGCGTCCGAGTCAATGAGCTCGGATGACATTTCTCAGGCTCCCGGTCGTACCTCACCATGCGCATCCTCATCACCACCCATTCAACCTCCTCAAAAGAAACGTAGAATCGAAGACAAAGACATTACTATTCCACACCCGACTTCCGACTCTGGCCATGATTCACTCCCAAGTACTCCGAGTCCATCACATTCACGCGCGCTTTCCCAACCCCAACCCCAACCCCAATCACCAGCCTTGCAAAATGCCAGTGATTCCGAGTTTGAGTCTACTCCAGCACGATCCCGGGGACGTTTAACACAGCAGGATGAGTCGGATACGTCCCATGGCCAGTACGACGTGGTCGGTGTGGACGTGGAAGCATCACCGTGGAGGACGCTAGGTAGTGATTATCCGAAGGTTCATCAAGTTCCTCTTGACGAGATGATCGATGCGTACCTTCCGAATCCACCTGGCTTCGACGAACTTTGTACAAAATTGGTTGACGCGAAGGTTGTCGATGTCGATGAAGGAAGGGACCGATGGATCTTACCTGAAGCCCATAACTCTTCCGACACACAGACTGCTCGTGAACCTCAAGGTTTTGGCTTCTCGTTCTTGCAAGATTTGTATTCAATGATTATGGACCACTATAAAACCATTCCTGCATCGCTCCCTTCTCATTCTCGCGTTGTTTTGAATTCAAATTACAAAGGAAGGACACCGACTCGACTTACAGGTGATCGTTACGATACTGCCGCAGCTATGCCGGATGGAGCGTTTCTCATTGGCACGGATATACGTGAAGCCCCCGAGAAGTCCTTAGGCCCGGAAGAGGAGTACGACTATCTCCTGATGGTGTGCGCTATGGAATTCAAGAAAATGGATAAAGAAGAGAAAGAGCTGGATTTCAGCAAGGTTGTTTGGTCGATGCATCGTATTATGCGTAACGATCCCCGCCGGAGGTTCGTTTTTGGTTTGACCGTGGAAGATACGAAGATACGCTTTTGGTTTCATGATCGTGCAACTGTGGTAGCATCCCATCCATTCGATTTCCATAAGGTGATCATCTCGAGCTCGTTAACGTTCTCGCCTTTGTCCACCCGCGGTGCATTGCATTGACGTGGACCCTTTTCTATGTAGGACTGGCGTAAACTTGTTAAAATATTCCTCGCTATCGGTACCGCAGACCGCGTGAACCTGGGCTTTGACGACACAGTCAGTCTTGTTGAGATAAAGAATAGCAGTGGCGAGTGCGTGTTCGATATCACTGTATTCGATGAAGACGAAACACAAACGCCTGTCACGTATCGGACCATCGAACGCCTCGCAGATCACAGCACCGACGTCTTAACTGGTCGTGGAACGCGTGTCTGGAAGGTTAGGAAGATCGTTAATGGGCAGCTCGTCGGGAAAGACCTCGTTCTGAAGGATTCCTGGATCAATGAGGACCGGGCTCTAGATCACCTTATCTTACAGGACGTAAGGCAGAAGTTGGAATCAACTGGTGACACTCGTTTGCGACACTTTTTGACTTGTGTTCAAGCGGGTCGTGTTCTCTCGACACAGGTAGCGAGGACGAAAGGTGGTGGTAGTGTATATGATCATACGTTTCATGTCATCCGACGAGGTGTTCGCTTTAGCCAACAATCCGCGTTGAATCTGCTACCCGACATCCTGGACCCGTACGTCGCGAAAGGTCAATGTAACAACGAAACGTCTATTGGGAACATTTCTTTCTCTCCAGCATCAGGGTTGCAAACGGAGGGGCGCATTCCTTTCCAACATACGCTGCCTGATATCAACTCAACTCATCGCGTTCATTATCGCATCGTATTCGAGGAGGTCGGGTATCCATTGACGAAGCTTAGTAAATGGGACGAGATGTTCTTCACACTACAAGGAGTACTATCCGGTATGTTTATGGAGCTGTCGAGAATTTCGCATCCGGCCATTCACGTACTTATTCTGTTAGGTCTTGGGGCACTGCATGCTTTGGAATACATCCATCGAGATGTGAGCGCGAATAATATCTTGCTGGTCAAGAGAAAATGTAAAGTATGCCCTTGCAAGTGCCCTACGGGTCCGACACATCCTTCGATCCATGTTGAGGCAGGGTATGAACTTGTTCCCGTAATTATGGATTTGGAGTATGCCCTTCATATTAGCAGTGAGGAAACACAGCATCATGTGCGGACTGTATGTCAAGTTCCTTCTTATTCCCATCCATTCTGACGCTTCCTCGTTGTAGGGAACCTGGCAATTCATGGCTTGGGAAGTTATAGAAGGAGATTGGTATTTACCAGAGCAGCTCACCTTTTACACAGGTTTCAATCCCCCGCCCTTCCGCCAACACGCCCTTCACAATATCGAGTCTGTGTTCTGGATAACTGTCTGGCTCCTGTTTAAACTTATCCTCCCAGGAACCAATCTGGAGAAAGACAAGTTCTTATCAGAGTATCAACAAATTTTTCCACCCCACGGAAACACGAATCGTGGACATTACTTCTCTCACCCTAGTAGATTCGAGACGGTCTTGCGTTCGGTGCTTTCTCGGGAGTATACACTGTTTGTGCCCTATATTAAGCAGTGGATTGCGGGTATTCGTATGAATACGATAGATGGGTATCTAAATTGTGCACCAGCAAACCTGGATAGTGTCAAGATTGGAGAGGGGTGGAGCGCTTCGGCAGTGAAGCTCAGTATTGATGCTCTGGATAAGATGAGGAAGGTGGTTAGAGAGGAACAGGCGTTGCAACAGAGTTTGAGGATTGTGGATAAGAAGGGATTTTGATTCTTTTCTTTTCTTCCTTTAGATGCCGACGCAGCGCTAGTAGATCTGTCTGTAACATTTCCCATTTCGTGAGGTTCTTTCGATATGTTTTATTATTATTTAATGGAGTATATACATAGCTTCGTAATCGAATCATCGAAACATCGTTCAATGTGAAACGTGGAATCTGCAGTGGATTTGGATTTTGCAGACTTGGACGATTCATCAATTGAACATGTTTAACAAGTAGTATGTGTTATATGTGTTATATAAATTGGTTGACTACAAGAAACTCGGTAGAATTACTCAAAAGGTTCATTAACTTCCCCGGAATGATCTCTGCTTACCTTCCGAACCCGCCAGGCATCGACAAACTGTGCACTCGACTGATCGACCAGAAGGTGGTCGACGATGACAAGGTTGATCCTGGAACGAAACTGTAGTATATGAAAATGAAAGATTTGTGAAATAATTGTATTGCAGCTAGTTGAATAGTAACACTCTCAAACACTTCATCAAGCTTATCCTTTGTCTCATTCAGATATGTAAACCAGGATGATATCCTCCGAGTCATTGCACCATCACTTCTAGCTCACCGTGATCACGGAAGCGCAAGGAAAAGAGGAAGGAGCTTCGAGACATTGGGAGTGCCGACACCTAAAAGAACATATATAAGTTTACCCAGGTCGAAAGTTCATGGAACGCAAGTGCTTACCAGTAACAGGATCCCAGCCTTCGGTGCTTTTGGAGCGAGAAAGAAACGACATGTGAGTGCCAAGATGAGATCAATAATATGGACATCTACTTACGCAGTGAATCCTGCGGTATCTAATTCGACGGAAAAGGACATTAGTACACACCCAGTAATTCAACCAAGCCAATACATACTGCAACCCTGATTTCCTCCCATGGTGATATCGTTGAAGGCGGGGGTAAATTTCGAGGTATAGATCTGTGGAACAAGAAGATTGAGGACCAGAGCGACTTTAAGCTCGTGGAAGTAGCATACTACTGGATTTATGAATCCTACTGGTCCTTTACCAGCAGCAATTCGAGCATCGTTGATCATGGTAATGAAAGAGCCGACGACAGGAGACGAGCAGGATGTCCCGAAGACGAGCTCGAATTCACCGTCGATTCCTACATTCCAGATCCAAGTTATTGAATCGAAAATCTTGATATTAGATTTTGATACATACCGATGACATAGTTGGCACTGAAAGAAGACATGATATTGGTTAGCAACGACATCTATGCGACTGATACCTTAGTATACTCACCCGTTCGCAGCAAGATCAGGGAAGGCACGAGACTACGGAGGCTTATTAGGAGGGCGAAGGAGAAAATCCAGAACTTAAGACGTACTCCTGAGGTGTTGAATTGGGCAGATGTGAAAGGTGGAGGGTGGTTCGTTAGGAACGAATTGACAGCGTCTTTTTGGAAATCAGGGATCCTAAACATTCCGTGTCATCCCAAGCTGAGATTATAAAGAAGACTTTAAAGAGACTCACGGGAAGATATTCGAGAAGCCGCCTCCAGAGAAGATCACCTGCTCGCAGGCACCCTCTGGGTCAAATACGGTAGAGCCAGGGTTGACTTGCGTCGCTCCGACTGCAGTCACGAACGGACATGTCGCCTGGATGTAATCAATCAGGAGATGGTACTTTCAACGTTTTGAACCAATGACAAGCTCACAGGAAAATCGGGATTAAACATGGTACCGTTCCGCACAGGCTGGCCTGATATATCACCTATTCAGTATGACCAAGTGATACAAACTCATGGATTTTACCTTGCGAGTTCAAGCACACGCCACCATTACCTGCTACACCATTATCTCCACTACTATACAAGATCGTGGTTCCCATAAGACCCAGCTTGCCGTACTCGTTACACTGACGCATAGCAGAGAATGCCGTGATCGTGGATTCATCCTGGCCGTAGGAAGTCGAAACGACATTAGGAGGGGCAATGATTCCACAGGATTCGGGACCTAAATGATCGTTAGGTACCGAGGACACGTAGGTTTCTTGAAGAAAAATACCTTTGAATCCTCCCGGAAGCGGGTCAGGGTAAATTCCATCCTACGTAGGTTCCTAAATGAGTGTTGTGGGTAGTGGGGAGGATAGTGTACAGACCTGAGTCGGGTCGTCGCCGCCTTCAAATGTGCAGAAGGAACCGTCGACAGCGTCCAACCAGTTATCGAAGCCAGCACCTGAAGAAAGGGCTTCAGTACGAATAAAGAGTGATACAACATCCCGAACCTTCTACGAGATCTCCGGTCTGTAGGAGAGTAATGTTTTGCGGATTAACAAGAGTCATAGCATACTCCAAATCTAAGTCACTCTCTCCGTTGAAGTCGAAGCTTTGGTTCACGGTCTGAACCACAGCTATAATATCCAGAGGTGAGACAAATTCCTGGTCAAGGACGAAAATAGCTGACCTCCATCTATAGCTACCAAAGTGGGCCGAACTCCGACAAGACTCGGGGAGAAATTGCTACCTTCGGGTTGGCCGGACAAATCATTACATTAGAGGTACTATCACTTACGCGAAGAACAGATCAAGATCCCCGGCCAAGAAGGCTTGAGGAGTGAACTCCACTGTTCAGAATCACTTGAGAATATGTATCTGACCGTTGAGGAATAAACACCCGGAAGAACTGCTCACCAATACCGTACGTATTCTTGTCTGTGGATACCAGGGTGTAATTGACGGAATACAAGGCCCGAAGACAATCTGGTGTAATCATCTCATCGCAATTCTCCAGGGTAGGAGGTACCGTGATTTTCTTTGCATCGGATTTCTTAGGACCAGTTGAAGACGATGGCTTCCCGAGGTCACCAGCTCTCTTAAACTTGGGAGCGTACTGGGGCGAAGGACGGTGGTTGAAGTGAACGGTCGGCCGAATCAGATCGACGTGCTCTCGGATATGTGCTGGTACGGAGTAGGACGTGCACCCTAATATCCGAAATTAGCGCATTGTGGAGACGAACGGAGAAATTAGGTACCAATCTGCTCTTCCCCGGTTTCCATGTGCGTGTAGACATGATACTCCGTGTTCAATAACTCCTCGACTTCAGCAGTAGTAGCATTGAAGTGTATCCATCCCTTATTCGCAGACATCTTAGGTCTATCAGCGGAAATACCGAACTCCTGGAGCCATCCAAGGACCGCACGAATGCTCTCCTCCTTCGGCGCGAAAGTATCCACGACTTGCTGGGGCGACCAATGCTTTCCATAGCCTGGGGAATCAGGATGAGAGACAGAAAGTAGCATCTCTTCAATCTTGTCGATATTCTGCTGTTTGAGACCGATACGCACGGGAAGAATCTTGTGCGACTCTAGACGGCGAGACATTTCCCAGTCCAATGGTTCGACCGCGCGTTTCTCATGAACGACGTGGGGAACATCGCGTGATGAAGGAGCACCAAACGCGATGGTCAGACCACTGAGGGTGAACAAGGCCAAGGAAAAACGCATGGTGAGGGGATGCGGCTGACAGGGGCAGCCTCAGACGACTGAAATTTCGGGAACATCTTTAAATACTTTGGAATACTCGCAGGCTGATCGAGGACATGAGAAACAAAGCGAAGATTTCACCGATGATACGAGAGTGTGGGCAAAGATCACCTACTCGGATAGCTTGTGGGTATTACCGAACTATAACAATCAAAACTCTAGGGAAAAGCTACAGGGGGTATATATAATTAGTATACGATAAGATGTGGAAGCCGCAAGACCTTACATTGAGCGTGAGTAAAAGAGCACTTTGAGCGAAGGTTAAGTACATTCAAAGAACGGTCATACGGTCACGATACAGCCAAGAATAACGAGCCTGCCCCATTTGACCTCCGGGGGTCCAGTGAGAAGGTATTTTCAAAGCTGTAGCAAGTATCGACCGCATGGAACACAACTACAACTGGCAAAAGGCATACCAGAATGATATCATTTACATGCAGCACGAAGAACTGTCAATACCCTCCCAATACACCTTCAAAGCCTAGTGGGAACTGTTTACAGGCGCAGCTACAGCCCAAAGGTCCCCGTTATCAGAGCATGACCAAACCCACGCGTTATTCAACATAAATGCATTACACTCTACAGTTATCGAGGTTGAAGATGAGAATATCTTCTGCACCGATGTTGACTAGTTCATCCATAACCTGCGCAATCCGTTTCTTTTCGACCATACTGCTGACCGCGACCCAGTTTTCCTCTTCGAGAGGGCTAACAGTAGGTGCTCTCCTCCCAGGAGTGATGAGAGTAGCTGCGTGGAGTCTATCGCGAGAGACGTTGTATTGACATATGACGTATTTGCTGGCAGCAACGACTCCTGCTATACGACTGGTAATGCGTTTGATGAGCGGTTCGTACTCTGCGTGTTTAGGGACGCTGGACTTGATGAGTACGGCCTCAGTCTCAAGGAGGGTTGCGATGGCGTGCAAACCGGCTGCGCGCATCGTGTCTCCGGACTCTGCAGGTTAGCAGGGGTGTCAGATGGGGAGAACGAGGAGGGGTTTCAGTGCATACCGACTAAATCAACTGCCAGGAGAAAATCTATATTAGAGCGGTGTACCCGTAGGATATGGAAACCTAACTCACCAATACCGTCAGCCAGTCCAAGTGAACAGGCTGCTTCAACGCTACCACCGACATACTCAATCTTCGTCCGTGCACCCTCAACAAGCAGAAGACGGTCGTCAAGCTCGTCAAAGTATTTCCCAGCTAACACTTCAAAGCTCGTAACCACTCTCTTTCCAGCCAGATCCTCAACGGTTTTGATAGGACCTGCCTCCGGGACCTGAACTTGTAACGCGCACTTTCCGAAACCAAGACGAAGCTCCTCGGTAATGTGTTCTTGCATTTGAGCTTCAAGGATGACATCGTGGCCGGTGATGCCTAGATCTACGTTACCCTTGCCGACAAAGCTAGGAATGTCCGCTGCGGGCAAGAAGACGCTGGAATCTTTGTGAGACCAGAGTTTCGAGTTTCTGAATACGATTGATGGACGTACAGGGCTATGGGATGATTTAATACCAGGCAAACATCTAGCCTGGCGTGCCTTCGGAACTGAATGTCCGCACCTAGAAAGAAAGACGATGAGCTGGCAAGATTTCTAACGATCAGCGTAAATACTCACCAGCAAGTATGGATAAACATTTCTCGTGCAATCTCCCTACTACGGGTCAGCACCCAGATATAATACAAATAACTCTAAAGGCACCTTTCTTAGGAATCGCAAAGAGCAAACGACCTTCCAAGGCATCGGCATCTGAGCAATATCGAGTATCAGATCAAGTAGATGAAAATGCATCGAAAAACTTACTCATATTTTTAAAATCTTGGGAAGATATTCGATTATCAACTCTTTTCGCAAGTCAAATCGGCCTCGTTTTTATACCTAAGCTTGCTTGGAGATGGAGTCGCCAGCGGGACGCGATGGAAACGATTGAAAAAATTCATGGGCGTAGCTGTGACTCACGATCAAGGAGCACTGTGATAGCACGTGATGAGTACATACACTATAAATACTCCTCCGGCTGAAATGTTTCAATCATCCCCTAGCCCGAGGTCATTACAGTCAAAGATATAATTCCGAGTCAAGGAAAAAAAAGAAAAAAAGAAAAATGTACTTCGTCTACATTGAAGCAAGCCATACGTTCACAAAAAGCGTGCAAAAGTTTGAATCCGCTGCAGAATTTGACGGTGTTTCAACGGAATTACTGAGCTATATATATACTCAATTAAATAAGAATAAATCGTAGCGAAAGAATCTAATGAAATGAACAAGAATAGATCGTAGCGAAAGAACCTAATGAAATGATACAGGCAGGTATGGCCACTAACGTTCCGTAAGGGAGGAAAAAGAGAACAATCAAAATACCTCCCTATCCACAATCTTCAAACTCTGCTGCAGCGCCTGAACCTCCCTAACCACTTTTCTCATATTCTCCAGGACATCAGTACTGAGCTTGACGGCCGACGCGCTCCACCCTTCTCCGATCTTCACGATATCCAGGTTCTCTGATGCGCAATTTACGTATGCCTCCCCCGTATTCTTGCGAAGGGCTAGCATCCATTGGTGAATGTGGGTTGTAAAGGGTATATACACCTTGGGGAGCACCGAGCCCAACGTCATGGCAAATGCGGTAGGGTTCTGGACGTCATACACTCGATTTTTGCCCCCGGGAGGAGGGAAGATTTCACAAAATTTCTTCAAGAATTTGTCTTTCTCCAGCTCGGTTCCTGGGGGAATGAATTTGAATAAGAGCCATATAGTTGTCCAGAGGATGGCCTCGATATCGTGAAGGGCATGCTGTCGGAAGAGAGGGGCCATGAATCCGTCGTAAATGAGCTGCTCTGGTAGGAGCCAATCTCCTCGGACGATTTCTGTGGCCATGAACTCCCAGGTTCCCTAAGACAAGATAGCGTCAGAAGGGGGATGAAAAGAGGAGGGAACTTGACGTACTGGTCGCGCATTGTGCGGTGTTTCCACATCACCAGCCTTGAGAGAGTACTCTAGGTCCATGACCACGGGAACAAGCTCATACCCTGCTTCAACATGGATCGAAGGATGTGTTGGGCCCGCAGGGCACTTGCAAGGGCGATCACGATTCCTCTTGACCAGGAGGATATTATTCACGCTCACATCTCGATGAATATATCCCACAGCATGCAGTGCCCCAAGAACTAACAGAATACGTGAGTTGCGGGATGCAAAATTCTCGACAGCTCCATAAACATACCGGATAGCACTCCTTGTAGCGTGAACAATATCTCGTCCCATTTACTAAGCTTCGTCAACGGATAGCCAACCTCCTCGAATACTATGCGATAATGGACCCTTTGGTTCGAGTTGATATCGGGCATTTTGTTGTCACGTTGACCTTCCGCGACGTACGGGTTCGGGATGTCGGGTAGCAGATTCAACGCAGATTGTTGGCTGAAGCGGACACCTCGTCGGATGACGTGGAATGTGTAATCATATACGATACCACCGCCTTTCGTCCGAGCAGCCTGTGTTGAGAGAACGCGGCCTGCTTGAGCACAGGTCAAGAAGTGCCGCAAACGAGAGTCGCCTGTTGATGATAGCGACTTCCGTATGTCTTGTAAAGTAAGATGCTCCAGAGTCCGGTCCTCATTGATCCAGGAATCCTTCAGAATGAGATCTTTCCCGGCGAGCTGCCCATCAACAAAGTTTCTAACCTTCCAGACACGCGTTCCGTGACCGGCCAAGACGTCAGCACCGTCATCATCCTTTACTTC
>RCHF01000781.1:0-15833 GCA_003987895.1 Neonothopanus nambi
GGATGATATTCCGCTGCCCACTGAGATTGTGCTTTGTTCGTTTCAAACATACGCATGCGCTGCTGTTGTTCGGCAACCCACGCTTCATTCATGCGTGGACCGGATAGCTCGGGGATAGCGGACGTAGAGAAAGCGGGCGCGGCATGACTAGCTTCGAAGAACTGACGGGCAAGAGCAAGGTCATGGCCGGTAGCGGCCGACGTGGATGTTCCAGGGAGCTGATGAAGCTGTTTCAAGTCGCTTCAGAAACGAGCGATGGAAGGAGTACTTTTCCGAGCTTACTCTGGCAGAAGATGGGCCTGCTATTCTATCCTAAGTTGGGAGCATAAACAGGGAGAAAGCGAGATTAAAAATGAACAAACCTGCTGAACGCTGCGGTCAGCTTCGGTGTGTTTGAGTACTTGAGAAAGAGGGTTAGACGGAGTAGCACATTCAGAGCCAGAAATGAGGGACTGGAAGGACATGACTGTAAAGAGGAGAGATCGGGAGTTAGTGGTCCAGGTCCGACCGGAAATTTCACGTTCACTCCTTCCGCTTGAAATGCTACCACGACCGTCTCTCCTAGTCTGCAGTCCGTTTCTCCGCAGAGCCTATGCTTCAGCAGCTTCACCTCATGCTCTTATCTTCCTTGAGCACCGTCAAGGTGTCATCGATCCAGGTTCTCTTTCTGCCTTGACTGCTGCTGCTCAGCTCGGTGGTCCGGTTACCGGTCTTGTCGTCGGAGGTTCTGACCATGTTCCAGCGGTCGTGGACAAGCTTAGAAAGTATGTTTTTGCACTATCATTCTCAAGCTTTGTTTTAATGTGACCGCTGTCTAGGCTCAAGGGGTTGACCTCCCTGTTACACTCCACCTCGGATTTGTACTCTCAGCCAGTCCCCGAAACACTTTCTCCCCTGTTTGAGAAATTGCTCTCCAGCTCTCAATATACACACGTTGTATCCACTCCCTCTTCTCTTGCTAAATCTTTACTACCTCGCGTTGCGGCCAAACTCGACGTACCTGCAATTTCCGAGATCACTTCACTCGAACATGACGCCTCCTCCAGTAGCACAACTTTCACCCGCCCGATCTATGCTGGAAATGCTATTGCTACTGTTCGGCTGTCATCTTCCGTGCCCGTCAAGTTCTTCACGGTCCGTGCTACCAACTTCGATGCTGCCCCCGTAGAGGAAGGCAAAGAGATCGAAGTTAAAGCTGTGGACCCGGTAGACGTGCCGGACTCTCCCACTCAGCATGTAAATACTAACCTCACCAAGTCTGATCGCCCGGATCTCAGTGTCGCTAGTAGGGTTGTTTCAGGAGGTCGACCTTTGAAGAACGCGGAGACTTTCGCTCAGACACTGTACCCTCTGGCTGATGTCCTCGGAGCTGCCGTCGGAGCTTCTCGAGCTGCGGTTGATGCTGGTTACGCGGACAACTCACTGCAGGTGGGGCAGACAGGTAAAGTTGTTGCCCCAGAGCTCTACATTGCCCTCGGCATTTCTGGTGCGATTCAGCATCTTGCGGGCATGAAGGACTCCAAAATGATAGTCGCCGTGAATAAGGTAATTGTGATGTTTTGCCCGCTCCTACCATCCACTGAGTATCGGATAGGACCCGGACGCTCCCATCTTTCAGAT
The DNA here is from genome assembly GCA_003987895.1 of Neonothopanus nambi. Lineage (NCBI taxonomy): Eukaryota > Fungi > Basidiomycota > Agaricomycetes > Agaricales > Omphalotaceae > Neonothopanus > Neonothopanus nambi. The sequence continues at coordinate 1,621 of RCHF01000781.1, forward strand.
CGCAGACGTTGGTCTTGTAGCTGATCTGTATGAAGCTGTTCCTCAAATGGTGGAGAAACTTAAGCAGTAGACATCAAAAAGACATTCACGTATCTTAAACACAACATCAACTAAATTCACTCAAGTACATCATGCTACATTTGTTTGCGACAACTTCTGTTTATAATAACCAAGCGCGCGCAGGCCTTCTTGATCTGGACTAGAATCCTCTATCCAATGCCACTGCTTCTCTATAGCTGGTCCAAGCACTTCGTAATCATCTTTCATCTCGCTATTGAACTCGTACATCATTCCAGACACGTAAGATTCCTTCAGGACGTGATTTGCAAACGGAATGCGAATGTGCTCATATGCCTCTAATGCGAACGGGAGTGTTTCCAGTGATGCTTCGTTCAGCAGTGTTGCCAAGATGTGCGCATCCTAGAAGAAATTAAGGAGACTTAAGAGGACAGTGACTTACAGCTGCATACCTCGATTGCTTGGCCAGCACCAGCGCCTTGGTGAGGTGCCATCGCGTGCGCCTTAATTGTCAAATCTGAGGTTCAGCGTAAATCCGCTATGCAAAAGCAAAACTTCGCTTACTGCATCCCCAACTAAAACCACTTTACCATCAGCGTAGAATGGTAAAGGTCTCAAATGATGAATTGCCCAGCGGGTAGGCTTGTCGATACACTGAAAGAGGTACCGAGTTCTCAGTTTAGCCATTCCGGAAAGGAGAAAATGAGCGTGTCGTACAGAGAGAAGTTGTTCTACTTCAGGCTCCCAATTAGCATAACAATCGAGCAATTCCTGCTTCGGGCATTCTGTCACCCAACTATCGTCGCCGTACATAGTACCTTCTCTTTCCGGCTCGGAAGAGAAGGTGACAACATTGACGATACTGCCTTGAGAAATTGAATAGCTGACGACATGCTGATTATAGTGTTGAGCCATATGATCTAGTGGAAAGCATACGCGAGCGTTCTTACTTTGCTCTTTCCACAGTACTATAGACCGCAGATCTCGCGTCAGTATGAATCGCGTTCCACGTAGTTCAACTAAATACCACCCTACCATCATGGGGTCCGAAAGAGTGCGGTGGGACGAAGGCAAAGCATTTACTGGTACCAGCCCCCTGTACGCAATAATCCCAGTCCAAACAGGATCAATCAACTCCAGTAGTTCAGGAGCACTGTTCCTTTCAGAAACCTCGCGAAGTAACTGTGCTCGAACAGTGGATTTAATTCCATCACACCCGACAAGAAGATCGCACGTAGCCGTAGTGCCATCTGCAAAATTCAGCGTGACAGGACCTTGGCCATTCTGGACATAGGACACAAGCCTCATTCCGAAATGGGCGGTATTCTCTGGAAGGTGGTCCACGAAAATATCAAGAAATTGAGCTCGATGGAAGCGAATACAACCGTCTAGAAAAATTCACATCAGAGTTGGATTGAGATAGTTCTTGGCTAAAATTACAGGGCATTTGGACAAGATGAAACCGATAGCCTTCAGCTCGATCAGATCTTCGATAGTCGAATCCGGTTGCTGAATGCCGTTCGAGAAAACATGAAAGTCAAAGAAATGTTAATTTCAAGTCAGCGGTATTCCCCACCAATAGATCCATCAGGAGGGGCATGGGCTATCTTCGAAAAGTCTGCGGCAAGTCCCATGCGCTCTAAGATTTTCCATGTTCTTGACCAGATCATAACACCCTGAGCTCCAAATCAATGACCAGATTCGATTGACTTTGCACCTCCCAATTCCGAGAGTAGTGTCTACATACAGCACCAATCTCCTTGAAGCGGTCTGTGGCTTCATACAAATCTACCTTGATGTCAGGAGTCCGAGAAAGAGCTACAGCGAGGCAAAGTCCGCTAATACCGCCACCGCTGTTAAATTGTTAGGTTAAGAACAGGTATGTTTCGGGGAGGACAACGAGCAGACCATATTGCTACCCTGAACTTGTAGAGTTTACTGTCGGACATGCTTGAGAGTAGATATCAAGTACAAGTGCCGCCATGGGACAAAACAGTGAAGCTGCAAGCATTCTTTCTCACTGCTGATGAAGGAGGCTCATCAGCTGATTGGGAGATGAGAGTGGGAGGAGAATGGAGAGGGCTGACATAAGATACTTGAACTCTGATTTCTCTTCTGCGTGAAAATGCCATTTATCGATGCGGTGAATGAACTAAAGCTCGATGGAAAGACACTGATTCTTGTCTGTGTCATGTCGGACCTGCTATACGAATGAAGACTGAACTCAGCCTTGGTAGCCCGTCGTATCTACTGCAAATGTTGCTCAACTGGCTGTCGATCTCTTAATTTCTTCTCTGGGCCTTCGTCGTATCGCAGTCCTTAGTTCTCGCTACTTTATTCCAATGGTCGGCAGCCGAGAGGGTGGCGAACAAGGTGTCACTACACCATTTGAACGTGAGTTCACCGTTCATCCAGATGCAACCGTTGGTTCACAATAAGCTTTCATCACAAAGTGTACGGAAAAGATGGGACGGGAATCCTCGTCGTACAACAAAGATCTCCAACTCTGAAAGTGAGTTCAATTTCAATACTTTTCCATTTGCACTCCTGGTTAAAGCGTGCGTTACAGGCAAAGAAGCAAGAGTTTATCGATGATTTGTTTGACTTCATCCAGAAATCAGGCATTGCTGCGGTCTTGCTCCTATCAGGAGTTGACCTCTCGAACAGGACGGACGACCAGATGCTGTATGTGCTTCGACCTGCCTTTCATTCGACTTCTCATTTCTGAATTGTCATCAGTACCCCAACATATCAGTTGCAGCCTTTAACAAGAGGACCGCCCCTTTCTTCAAGCCCTTTACATCGACTCACTACGTTTCCGATTCCTACCTACATGTCTCCGGTTCCCCAGCGCCCAAACTCCGATGATGAAGGCGCAGAGGATCGGGTTATACCGTTCATTCCTGGCGGAGGTCTGACGCATCGGTTGCTCTCTTCTCTTCCCAAAACTTGGTCAATCCCGATTGCCGCACTCCTGCGATTTGCTTTGGACGGCGATAATCGAGCAGACGCATATTCATTGGCCTCGATCGTGGTGCAAGTGGTTGCTCTTGAATCCGATATCTCAGAGTGGAAACAACCTGAGAGCTGGGCTGGGCTGTTCGGAACCCCTCACGACCAGACACTGTACGGATAAAATACAGTAATCTTCACGGAAATGTAGGTTATACACTGGGTACTATTGTATCATTTCTTCCCTACAATACCAATACGGTTCTTGTCTCCGCGACCGCTCTTTTTCGCTGCTTGGGATAGTGGCAAGTATGCATATGGATCTACACCGCGCTTTTTAACGTCGCCTCCGGCTCGCTGTGTACCAGTTAGAGCAAAATTGATATTGTAAAGAACACACTCACCTTCGCTTTGAATTCTTGGCCTAGTTTAACCGACGTCTTCCGCTTTCCTGTACCAGATACTTTCTCAGTCTCATCTACATCCATCTCATCAAGATCCTCATTTTCTCGTCGTCGTTTCTTGGTGTTTTTATTGAATTTTACGACTCCGTTCGCGCCCCTCGTGAAGCCATCAACAGAAGTGATACTTTCACGATACGCTGTCCCCGAGACATCTTGCATCGCGTGCTCAGATGCAGCCTCATTATCGTCGTCAGACTCATCGATGACCATTTTTCCAGTCTCTTCATCCGTCTTGTAATGAGTTGCCTCTTGTCCAGGTTTTCGACGGCGGGCCGTGGAAGCGTCTATAGCAGCAATCAACACAAATTGTGAAACGGCATAGCCAACACTCACTTGTAATCCGAGAAGCGACACCCTGCAACAGATCCATCGGTTCATCGTCGTCTAATCGTAGACGTACTCCTTGAGTCCCCTTTTGGCGATTTGCACGCGATTGAGGGGGGTTGGCAGGTTCGTCTTCATCACTCTCATCCAGCTCACTTTCACTGCCGTATAGAACGTCCTCAAAGGCGTCGCCAGTAGCAGTATGAGCAGCCGGTGTCTTCAGAGTGAAAAGGAATCAGTTGAGGTCCACAAAGTTAGTGAGTGCCTACCTCCAGCTCTTCTTCTTCTTCTCTGTTGGCTTTCTTCCTTTTGGCACGCTCCTTTCGTTTCTTGATGTTGACCAGAACCTTGGCTGCCTCCTCGTCCCCGGCGGAAGAATATACCTCCTCCCACGAGAATCGTCTGAGCAATCGTTCAAAGATATGCCGAACCTTGGACTTGAAATGGTTCTTATGGTCATGGGACCATCCAAGTAGAGCAGGAACGAGTTCTCTCAGGTGAGGTTGGATGATATCCACGGGATATGTGTGAATAGCGAGCTTGATGAATCCGAGAACGGACTTGACTATTTCTCGGTTTTTTGAAGAGAGGAAAACTAACAAGGTTGTCAGAACCTCGTTTCTCATGGTGTTTGACAAATCATCTGCAAAAGTACTGATAATCAGTCAAATAAGCCAAAGAGCGAAAGAAAATACCAAACTGTTGAATTCAAAAACCAGGCGTGATATGGCCGTCACCGTTGCACTGATCATATGGGGCGTAGTACCTGCCAGTCCACCAGCGACCATGGTTATATACTCCTCAATGGTTGCAGTTGCTAACAACAGTCTTCAGTACGGTGCGGATGAGATGCCTATTGACATACCTTCCATAGCTGTGTCTTCGTCCATCCCGTCCAGCTTGTCCCTTTTGACAACACCACCTTCTCGCATTTTTCTGCCCATAGTGATTATGAGATCGAAAGAAGCGGCCCTTGCTTTGTCGGAAGTTTCTTTAGTGCCCAATACTGCCTCTGGTATCAACGACGGTAACAGATGCAGAGCGGTGGACGGAAGATTCAAGACCAGGGCGGCTTGTAAGTTGAATCGATCCTGTATATATACATCAGCAAGATGTAAAATCAGGGGGCCAATGAACTGACCTTTTTCGCGGCAGGAGTCAAACCGTCAGACAAAGTATCCAGTTCCGGCAAAACAGCTTCTGAATCGACGGGTATTTTGCCTGACTCCACCAACTTAGTAAGAATTTTGTATCCACGCTTTTGTATGCCGTTATCTTTGAAAGCAAGCACTGTGGGCGAAAGACAAAGTTGAAAGAGGGCAGTCATATCAGCTGCGGAAAGATAGGGAAGCAGCAGAAGTAGCAGATCAAGTGCGGTAACAGCGATGTTCTCTTCATCAGTACCAGACTTTGCCGAAGCTCCAGACACTTTCGTTATATTAGCGTTGAGTAGGCCAACTACCTTGCGATAGACTTTGGCAATTTCCTGAAATTTAGCTTTTAGTTGGCTGGTGGAGCATTTCGACACACACGCACCGGCTCAGCAGCTATCCCTGCCCATGTAGTAATGACTTCACCGACAGCGCCACGTGCATCTCTGTTGACACTCCCAAAGACGTTGAATAGGACAGCAAGCCAACTTTCAGCCTGAGTGCGTAAAAACGCGACATTCTGTGCGGCTTGTTCAGATGTAATGCCAGAAGGGTTCATAGCGTTATCATGGGAAGACGCAATTGCAGTGTTGGAGTCCACAATGGTTTTAAGACCTCTCAAGACGGCTGGTCGGAGCTCGGGTTGGCTGTAGAGTAGTTGAGAGATCAGTTGAGAAAAGGAGGCATTCAAGGTCTAAGAATTGTCCTGAGATCAGCTCATGTACTATGGGGGAAATCAGTGAAGTCACCTGCTCCGTGTTAACTGTTCCATGGCAGTACGCTGGAAATCCTGCCCATACTTGAGCCACTAGGACACTCCAGACTTTGGCTTCTGATTGTCGACCTTCAGTTTCAGCCTTTTGCTGGAGATCGAACATGCGTTCGCTTAGAGGCACAAAGTACGATACAAAATGAGATAGTGGTGAAGGGTGAGGATGAACAAGTAGGGGAAGCAGGAAGGCCCGAGGCTCGCGACCAGCTTTCCTGTAAAAATGGGGAAATTATAGATGGAAAGGCGATGCAAGAAGATGAGAGCTTACCGGTCTGATGGTTCGAGATTTAAAGGCAGAATTTCTAGTATAATCTCTGGCCCGAGTATACGCATTGCAGTGGAGAGTGTATTATCTGCGAGCTCCTTGTACTCGAACCCTTTTTCTGTCCTCAAGTTTCCGATATAGCTGATTAGAGACAGCAATCGTTCATACGCATCCTTGCCAGTGATACGCTTTCCTTTGGCTCCTTGAAACTTGTCGATGAGAGCACTCGTCACGATCAGCAATTCTGGGATCGCCCGAGTGTATGCAACGGAAGTCAAAGCCTTTGAAATTTGTTCAACAATATCAACAAATCTCGAGGAAGGTGCGTCAATTGGCACGATACAGCTCAACAACATATTGAGAGACTCCGCTGCGGATTGCCGTACGGAGGCAGCATCGGATTCCAGGAAAGACCACAGAGTTTTCCAAGCAGCGCCCACCTGAGCGGCACAGGCCTCGTGATCTATATGGCTATAGGCAAGCATAATATTTCCAAGAGCTTGAACCCATGCAGGAGCTAGAGTAGAATCATTCTTGGAGGGCAGGAATGTCATGACTGTTTTGATAACATCTGGAAGGACTGTCTTATTGATACCTGATTCACTGTCCTCGCGGGAGAGTGAAAATAGCTCGGATAAGATGGCATAAGAAGATTGCGAGACATAAGAATTTCCAAGACGAGGAAGAGTCAGAAGGAGACTCGTTATCGAGGGGTATGACTGCAGAATATTTCATGGATTAATGGTGCTTCCGAGCTAAGGGAGCGGATAAAACTCACGGATGAAGGTAGTCTAGAAATTACTGGCCGGAGGAAAGCAAGTATGTGAATAGCAGTGTCGGCACCTGAGCTTTCACCTCCCTTGCCAGCTCTCGGTTGCGAAATACCACTGTTGCCCACATCTGTTAAGGTTGACTTGGTCCATTCAACAACTCGCTCGGCATATGGGTGTTTTAGCAGTGGAAGAGGCGGCTTTGAAAGGACGTCTCGTACAACCTCCACGGCCTTTTTCCGCACTTTCGGTCGAGGATCAAGGCATAACTGTAAGATAGAAGCAAAGGCCTGGCGGATCCCGTGGGTCTCTAGTTGTGATCGATCAAGAGACAGCAAGATGGCTTGATAGAAAGATAACTGCGATCTTAGAGCCGGTGCATGACTGAGCAAGGAGGGAAATAGTGGAGCGGTTAAGGCCAGTAGAGTTGATAGATTTGCTCGAACTACGGGAACAGATACAAAAGGGATAACAAGAGCAATGAGGTAGAGCTCTGCAGGAAGGATATCGCCTTCATTTAGGGAAAGCTCTTTCTTTTGGATCGTTCCATCAAGAGTGGTAAGGAGGGCCGCAAAGTAAGCCGTTGAAGAAGGCTCTGTTTTTTGCTCTTTTAAAGTGGATTCTAGAGCGACGAGTAAAGAAGCAGGGGTTTTCTGGTGAGGAAGAGATGAAGAGGTGTGGACTCGAATTTTGGCCAGAGCCTGCTCCATTTTTCAGCAGAGAGAAACGCCTCCAGGCTGCCTGCCTTGAGTGAAATTTCTTGACGCTTAGTCAGCAATCATGCCGGCCGGGCCGCGGAATTTGGGGTTGGTGAAGTTGTCTGACCTCAACGAGCTTCAACTTGCTTCTCCGTTCTGCTTTCTAACTAAAGGCTATAGTCAATGAATACGAGCTGCTACTCTCTTACGAAATGTTGAAAGGCACACCAACACCATGGTCTTATGTCTTGATCAGGTTATTTTCAATCTTAAGCTCTGTAGGCGTTATGGAAATGACATGCACCACCGTTAGACTCCTGTTCAGATTCGTCTTGAAAATCTTCTATGGAACAATAGTAGTGGAAAACACCCATTATATTCCAAAGACTGGAACACCTTGGTCAATCTAGTTCTTTCATGTTCTGGTTTCTCTCTAAATTCAATGTCATCTGCAGTATAGTCTGTGCAAATCATAGCAATTCCCTTACGGATGCTCTGTACGTTATTTCTTTTCCTATGGCTTATATTTGAGCTGACCGTTTGCGTCTCAGACTCCTTGTCACATCGATTCCTTCTCATGTGCGCTAGCTTATAGACACTCCGACACTTTTCTCACTTCGATTTCATGAGTAGATGCGCAACATGTTGCGACTGACGGCCAAATCGACTCAATTTGGGAAGAGGACGTTTACAAGTTGGCTCATAGAAAGTGCCGGAACAGTTCCCATTCATCGCAGAAAAGACTTTGAAGGACCTGTCGACAACACTCATGCGATGGAAGCGTTAGTTCAGGCTTTAGAAGCTGGCGACGCGGTTGTGCTGTTTCCTGAAGGAATGAGTCGCTTTCATCCTACGATAGCACCACTGAAGACAGGGGGTATGTTTTTTCCTATCAAGAGAGCTCCGTTGCTAACATATTTCAGTCGCAAGGCTGGCATCTGATGTCTTGTCCAAGAATCGCAACAATCCCAACTTCGAGATGACTGTGCTCAGCTGTTCGATCACATACATGTAGTACCTCTCCTTCCGTCTGTCCTCCATGTTAGTTCTAAATGGTCCTTAAAGGCATCGACAGCACTGGCGCTCGGGTTGGTTTTCAATGTCTTTGTTTAGTGTTCAGCATACTTATATAGGTCCAAGACGTATTGGTGACCTGGCATCCACCCTTGACATTTCGGCCCAAGGACAATCCTGAACTTCTGCAACCGGTTGACTTTAACTCGATTCGTGATGTCACAGGTAAACGAATGACGAGCAACTCCTACTGATAGTTGTATCTCATGGCCATCGTCCTTATATAGGCCAGATATATCAACAGATTAGTTCAGGCACCTTCGATTCACCTTCATGGAACCTTGTACAGCTTTCTAAACTCGCAGCTCGGATATATGCCCCCCTCGGTACATTTTAATTCAAACCCCTTACTTGTCTATTAACTGAAATTTCTAGGCACGTCCATGAGTCTCGGTGATCACGTTCGAATAACTCGAACATTTTTAGAAGCTTTCAAGGATGCGAATGCAGACTCGTCAGAGCACGATCAGCGATCTGCATCTGAAACTGCAGATATCGAGCTGCTGCAGTCAGATTTGAAGGTGTGCAATTCCTTATCATTTCACTCAGTAGATACCGGCTTGACGCACGATTCTTGCAGGCCTATCAAGATCGTCTAGCAATGTTTGGAATTAAAGATGATCGGGTTCGAAGGCCTCTTGCTCGACACGTCATCGTCAGAAGAATGATCATTCGGTTGCTTTGGGCCTGCTTCCTGCTTTCTCTGTCAATTCCAGGTTTGCTGCTGTGGTTGCCCGTCTTCCTCACCACCGTTTACGCGGTGCACGAGTTCAAGAAGAGTGGGCCCATCTTTGATACATTTGACGAGATAGCCCAGTATAAACTTGTCTATGGACTCATTTCTGGGCTTGGTGTATGGCTTACTGGAGTACTTCTGACGCTGCCGTTTGCTTTCTTCACATTTTTCTTTATTCCAGCCCTTATGTGGATGACCCTTCGCTGGATGGAGGATTGCGTAGCATCATTCCGTGCATTCGTATCCTTGGGACGTTTGTTGTTGGTCGGAAAATCCACTTTGAACGAGATGCGCACGGTCAGAGAATCTTTGCATCGGCGTGTCATAGAACTCGCTGGGTCGCTGGCTCTACCGTTAAATCCCGAAGAATATTTCTTTCAGACAGGCGGGAAGGAAAAAGGGCGTGTTCGCGGTAAATGGCAGAGCAAGGCAGGATACTTCTCTATCAAACGACGTCGTAAAAGGTATTTTCTGCTTTTGTTCATGAAGTCAGGGATTGATAGACATTACTATAGAGATTGGAATGAAACTTTGCGGCTCTATGACAAAGTTGACTATCCGGATGAGGATTCATGAAATTATTTGCACCGGAATGGTTGTCAATTTCCGGAGCTATGGCGTATATTCACAACGATATAGCTATTAATACAATGTCAAAGAAAGCTATGTATATACAGATAGGCATCTCCTAAAACCCTGGAAAATTCTGACTTACGGTCGCATAGGTGACCGTAGTGGAATTGGAGGGGGATCCGTTGAAGATGGAGGGGAAACGAGAGGTGGGATGGAAGTTAAGACACGAATACGTCTGGTGGAAGATGAACGAGTGTTTTTCTCGATGTTTAAAGCAGCGACGGGAGAGGGAGGTGTAATAGGGGATGACGGCGTAAGGCTATCCGGAACTGAGAAGTCATTGTTGATAGGAATTTCGGACAGTGGCTTTCGAGAAGCGATGCTCTCTCTTATCGGGATAGCGCCGCTGTCATTACGCATGTTGTATCCTATACTAGTGTCAAAGTCGCTGGAAGGTACAACACCGGGTGTGGCGGGAATGGTCTCCAGTGTCATAGGCTGGAACACACGGTCATGAAATTCAAGTGGCGCTGATGCCGCAGAATAGATAGAAGCAGAATCAGCAGAGACAGCGGCTCGCGTTGAAAGACCTCGCTTGAGGGATCCTTCTGATACGTGCAACATATCCTTTAATGTGGTATCGGTAAAAACCTCAGCGCGATGAGCCCTTCTTGTCCTCGATTGAGCCCTGCCTACTCCAAGACCCCGAGAAGGAAGCAGATTCGCCGGTCGCTCTGGTTTGTTACGCCGAGAGCTTTGAGCTGACATGACTAATTGTCTGTAGTTGGCAGCACCTTCCGTCGTATGCCGGCTTCTTGGTGGAGTAGGAAGAGACGCGGGCAAGGGTGGGCGAGGAAGAGGCGGACGAGGAAGAGTGATGGACGTCACCGGCAGTCGGGCTGTAGATTTCTCTGAAGCCCTAGCTTGATCAATCTGCAATTTGCGTGCGATGTTTCTTCGTCGTGACTTGAGCATAAACCATGCAAAGAGAAGCACCAGATTGAGTGCAGCCACTCCTGCGATGATCCCGGTGATGATCACTACTTCTGTGTTCATTTTCATCAGAGTCTGTACATATAGCGTGTGAGGTTCTGTAAACAGCCAAGATGGTCGATTATGGCACACTCACTGGAGAAGCAGAGAAGAAGAGGAGGGTGAAGTAAGTCGACCAATTAATATATTTAAGTACTTACAAGAGCTTCACCATCATTCCAGGCATGGCAACAAGTCGGTTATTGAGAGGGACTTGAGATTAGAATGCGCAGTGCATGTGCCAGGGAACAGTGTCCATAAGGTAGAATTAAGGCGATACATCTGACAAGATACGCAGCAACGACCCGATACGGTCGACATGGTGTGAGAGATGCAGTTGATGCAGATATATATACTATTCATTGTTGAGTAAGTACAGCATACTATCAGAGAATGGCAGAGAAACGTATTGACACCAATGTAACATCGAGACGCTTCACGCCGTTCACGGCTGATAAGAGTTGATAGTACCGCAAGATGAGCGCTTGGACGTGAGAAATCACTTGAAGATCGTCTAGCTATTCAGACACACCGTTCTGTTCACATGCAATTGACTCTAGTCGGAAGTAACTGAGATAGAGACCGAGTCTGAGCACGTACTGAGCGCTAGTAGCGCTAGCGCTGGCGGCTGAGTTGGCGCTGAGCAACAGTTTGCTTATGTAATGTGCTGAGGAATCACGTGCTTGAGCGAGCTGCAAAAAAATTTTGCTTTCAATTTGAGCAACGAACGTTGGCCAGTCTGTGCTGGGCCTAATAATTTTGTAATTGGGACTCACTGTAACAACACCATAGACTTGTAACACCACTCCCACTTTTTCTCTTAATTTTTCTCTCAAATCGCAACACATCGCTACTTCCACTAGATCTCCCCTGTCGCCATGCCTGTTGCACTCAATTCTCAGTTTCCTCCTCTTATCGAAGCTTTGCGCACTGCTCCCACTGCTCCAGGTTCTATCCTTGTCATCTTTTACTTTAGTTGCACTAACTTGCACTTATAGATGCTAAGGCTGCGGCTGACAAGCTAGCTCGTGAAGTTTCAAAATCTGGTCTGCAATCGCTTGAGCAAGTTCTTCGAAATCTTTTGCTTGTTTGCACCTGACGATGCCTCTTTCAGAGATGATGGTATTATCAAAACCATGCACTCTTTTGCGACTAACAAAAAGGTTTTCCGCCATCCATCTTATCGTTTGCACACACTGACCGAAATTTTGCAGTCTGGCTATGAGCGGGAATCCGCCGCTGTAGCCTTTCAATCCTTCGCAAATATACTTGGAACTCCTGTCGCTCCATTACTACTACCTTCTTTACCCCTTCTTTTCGACCTATACATGGATAAAGGCGACGTGGTTCGCGTTGCCGCTACGGCTGCTGTCAAAGCCATCCTCAAACTCTTACCACCAGAGGCAACCCGAATTGCATTTGAAACTCTCCTGCCGATATTAGAGAGCGGGAAATGGAAGACCAAAGTTGGTGTGCTGGACGCGATGAAAGGATTTGTCGCAACTGCGAGGGATGCTGTAGCAGCCGAACTAGGCGGAGTCCTTACGAAAGTCGAGAATGCTATGCACGACACGAAACAAGAAGTATGTCGTTCACGTACTCGTTCTCTCAGTTTGACTCATATACACCTAATGGCAGGTTTCTGCTGCGGCAGTAAAATGTGCTACTGCGTTATGCACAACTCTTGCGAACCCTGATCTTACCCCTCACATCCCCGTGCTGGTGAAATGCATGTCCGATCCTGCTTCTGTACCAGCTTGCATCAAGGCTCTATCATCTACTACCTTCGTTGCAGAAGTTACTGCCCCTGCATTGGCTGTTCTTGTGCCTCTCCTAATTCGAGCTCTCAATGATCGGAGTATGGAGGTTCAAAGACGTACTGTTGTCGTCATCGACAATCTTGTAAAACTTGTCCGAGACCCCAACGTTGCTGCTCAGTATCTTAGTCCTCTCGTTGAGGGTACTCAGAAGATCGCGCACGGTGCTGCTTTCCCTGAGGTAAGATTCTTTTACGTTCCGTGTTCCTGTACGCTAATAACACAACCTAGGTTCGTGCTTTTGGTGAAACAGCGCTGCAAACCTTGTTAAAGGCGGGTGCTTCGGTCAATGGCCCACCCACCACCAGCCGAGATGTACAAGGAGAGACTAAAGAAGCTCAAATTGCACTCCTTACTTTACTTCCCGAAGAGCTTCGTGACCCCTCATCTCCCGCAAATGGGCCTTACACGCCCAAATATAGCCTTCTTTCCCGTTCTCTAGACTTCCAAGCTTCTCTTGTTGCAGATTTGGTTCATGCACGTCGCTTTGCAGACCTGGAGGCATGGAGTCGTATCATAGCCTCGTTCATGGTTTCCTGGCTCTCGTCAGATCTAAGCAAGTCCTACACAGAAGCAGTTCGTTCACACTTTGTTGCCATCGATCAGGTACGAGCGTGGTTCCAAGGTTTTATTTGAATAAACTGAATAAACTTATTCAAATCTAGTCCAAGCACGCTATCATTAAGTCTGACTCCGACGAGGGCGAGGTTCTTTGCGATACCCTATTCTCTTTGGCCTATGGAGCACTGCTACTCCTTTCGCATACAACTCTAAGGCTTATTCGAGGTCGTCGGTATGGTATCCTCGGGACAAATGGTTCTGGGAAGTCTACGCTTATGCGACAACTGCGTGATGGTAAGGTGGAAAATTTTCCACCCCAAGATCAGCTGCGTTGTGTCATGGTGGAGCACTCACTACAAGGAGAAGATGGCTCCTTGTCGGTTTTGGACTTCATCGCCTCTGGTATGTACATTCGTCACAACTCACTTCCTTCTTCTCATTGTCATATATTTGTAGATAAAGCTTTGGCCGATGTTCCACGATCTAAAATTCGTGATCAATTGTACGAAGTCGGTTTTGATGATGCTCGACAGTCTGATATCGTTGGAGGATTATCGGGTGGTTGGAAGATGAAGCTTGAACTCGCAAGAGCTATGCTTTACAACGCAGACCTTTTGCTACTTGATGAGGTTGGATTTTTGCAGTCTTTGGTTGCAATACTGCTAACGTCTTGTCTTTCTAGCCCACTAACCATGTGCGTTAGCTTGACTCGATTGTTTCATTGTCAGTGTTGTATATTTAACCTGCAAGTAGCTGGACCGCGCTTCCGTCACATGGTTGGAGCAGTATCTTATTGCGCATAAGAATGTCACTTGTCTCATCGTTAGTCACGATTCTGGGTCAGTCTGAATCCCCTTTAACTCGGTCATCTGCGTACGTCTCATCACTTCAGTTTAGCTTCTTGGACAATGTGACTACCGATATAATCCATTACGAGAGCAAGAAGGTGTGTGCTTTCTCTTTTTTTAATGTTGCCCCAATTAATGTAAGGTTAATCAATGCAAAG
>RCHF01000782.1:0-13402 GCA_003987895.1 Neonothopanus nambi
ATGAATGTATTTTGATGCCCTTTTAGCTCAGTTGGATTTGTGCAGCCGTTGGAGAATGGATACAGGTTTGAAAGTAAGTCCTAAGGTCACTGGTTCAATTCCCACTAGTTGCATTTACTAATTAGTTTGGTGCAGACTTCACCATTGTTTAAGACTGCTACTTCAATCACTACTAGTTTGTAATCACATGAAGAGTGAGTATCTGAGATGAGAAATGGTTGTCTGTGATAATACATTTTTGGCTTAGTAGTCTGGGCAAACCTGAGGTTACTCCAGGTTGTCCCAGGTTACCTCAGGTCATCTCAGGTCACTCCAGGTCATCCCAGGTTACTCCAGGTTACCTCAGGTCTCCAGGGTTACCAGGGAACAAGCATAAAATCAGACTTTAATTTTGGAAACCTGGGGGACCTGGGAGACCTGGGAGATATTTGTTGACCCTGGAAACCTAAGATGCCTTTCTAGCTAGGGTGTTTTTCCTGATGTTGGTCTCTGATTTTTTGAGAGTATGTAATAAGAATGTGAGATATGGGCCTACCACTAAGTAGTTTTCAAGGGAGTCACTCAGGCTACACATTCAAGTTATACATTGACTTGCCCACTATACTTTGCAATACTTTGTCTATCTGTAGTGCAACTTGCAGGCCCTGTCCTGGAGTCTGACTGTATGAATACTATATAGCACAGCCAGCAGCCTCTTTTCCAATCCCATGGCCAATAGCAATTTCTTTATTGATGATGTGAAAGGGAGGTAGTTTGTGCATCAGATCATCCACACAGTGGGTCCTGGCAGGCCTCAGACACAACAGAGACAGAGCAAGCTCTCTGCACCAGCCTGCACCTGGGCCATTTGGGAAATAGTTGAACACATAGGCTATAACCAAGGACAAATGCTCATTGCTAACTGGTGTAAGTAGATTCAAATGCTCCTACTTGTAACTGTAACCAGGGCTGACTAGGGTCTAATAAAAGATGATGAGTAATGAGTTAGTGGCACGTAAGTGTAGTAACACCTGTAGTGACGCACTACTAACCTCGATGGGCATGGAGGCTAGAGAAAAAGCCGGGAAAAATTGTTTCAGGGTCCGCTACGGTCAGTGTGATGGTCTTGAACGCACTTTGAACGTGGCGCGCTCGAACTTCAAATGTGGCGTGAACCCCACGTGACATCACCCAGCTCGCTCAGCAAATTTTGAGCTTCGCTTTTTGCAGTAAACTACTATTATCACTAGTACACTGCCCGACATTTTGCGGTGACTTGTGAGCATTCTCAGCTGGACAAGTCAGAGGTCTAGCGAAATACATCCGAATCGGGTGATATCCGCGGCCCGCCATTATTGCGTCCAGAATGGATAACGAGACATGCTTAAGTATTACTTGGGCACTTACCACATACATATCTGTCTCAAATTTGTCAAAGAGATGGTTGACGTCGCTACCATCTTTGTTCTTCACTGTCTTTGGCCAACGGCGTTTGTCTGGCTCAGCAGAAATCGTGCACAGCCACCTGAATTTGACCAATCTTCTTTTCTACCCGCCATGTTTGAAGCATGCGGCGGCCTTGCGTTTGCTTCGTGTCAGCTTCGTGCCGCTATTCATTGTCGCTAATGCATACTATAGTCTATTGTTCGAGTCATGCAACCGCAACCTGCTTGCTCGATGTCGTCCTTTATCTGGCACGCCTGACTGACGTTGATGCTTGCAGCTTAAATTAAACTATAATAATAAATACGAAGCAAAGTTCGGGTCGGTGTGCGTTTCTCCTTCCCCCTCCCTCCCCTCTTTCATCTTATCTCTACATGTCCTCGTCCTCTTGAGCTGTGTCACGAACAGGCCACGAAAGTATACGACATTGACGACTTTTTCTCTAGATATAGAGATCACGATATACATACGACCTTTGAACGTTCGACGACGACTAAATTGTTTCTTGAAATGCCTGAAATGATAGAAACCGCGACTAGATCGGAGCCCGAGTATAACTTATTGTCGAGGCCGCGGTACCTGCGTAGGACCTGGAAGTTATTCAAGCCAGTTGAGTAGTGATTTCTTTTACTTATTTTCGATTTTAAGAATATCTAACACTAACGTTCACGAATTTCCAGTACCTCCAACCCTCTGATTCACTTCCCGAATTAACACTGATACCCTTCGAACGACCGGTATTTACCTGCGATTCATGTGGTTTTTCAAATGCACGTGCGGAGAGGTGTTTGTGGTGTCCACCGATTATGGAGAAAGAGTCAAAAGAGGATGGGCGCAAATTTCAGATAAAATATCCCCGGAGGCGAGTTAGTGCTCCCGCACTACTGCTGTGCTGGCAAAAATCATACTATACAAATCCGAATCCGATACGCCGGAATTCGAATTCGAATTCGAATTCACGTCCAGTATCTCCACGACCGGTGTCTCCACGTACGCTTTCGAGACTCTATTTGAATACCGCACGATGTCGAGGTACTTTAGAGGGGAATAGTCCTGCGCCACACCGTACTCGCTTCTCCGGAAATTTACTCCCGATGGTTGAAGAAGATGGTATTACTATCAGCGACGGTATCACTATGGTTCGCAACATATCCTCCTCGGGGATACAACCTTCACACGCTCAGGCTGGTGCTCAGGTGAAACTACCTGTTGCTCAGGCTGTTGTACATGGTGATGTTGTCACAGCAACTGTATTGGTATGTAACTGCGGTATACATGTTGTTGATGGTATATAAACCAAACTAATCCTAAATTGTTCTGTTTTCAGCCTTCTTGTTCGACTTCCACTTCAAGGCCTTTGGCGCGCTCGAGCCTGAGCTCATCTGACGACCAAGGCGCGGATCCTCAGTCTGCCTCGAGTACTAGTGCTAGTGACTCGAGTGCGATTGGAGGCGATCGATATCCAAGCCAGAGCGTTGCAAGTGCGGATTCTATCACGGACTGCGTTGACCGCAGATCTCTTGTTGTTGAGAACACAGTTATGAACTCTATGACCAGAATGACTATGACTTCGTCACGTTCCCTGTCTTCTCGTACTACCCTCGTCGACTTGAGCAATCGCTCTCCACATGAGGCTGACTTCAAGGACTTACCACCAGTCGTCTGTGCCACTTCCTCGGACACGCAGGGGACACAGCGTACGCTCCGTCGAAAGAAACGACAGTCTATCCTCCACATGTCTGCACCCCCGTCATCATGGACAGAAACGGAAACGAGAGTCTCACTACCTACACGACCTCAATCTCAACCATCTATACCTTCACCATCGGTACCTGACTCTCGTTCTATACCCGCTACGAATTCGAAATTCCAAACGCATATGCGTTCCCATTCCCAACCTGATGTTCACTTGGGTCACCCAAGTAGGCCATATTACACCGCCCTTCGTCCTAATATGTCCCGACCCAGCTCGGCACTGGATTATAATCATTCTTCTGTCCGACCTAGTTCACGTGCTTCTACTCCTGTTCTAGATCTCTACGCGTACCCACCGTTCTCCCCTCCTGTGTCTGGCTCCTCGGTTGGTCATGAGATGGATAATTATGATTTACCGACTACGACGACACCTTCGTTGTTATCGCCATCCTCTAACAACAATCTCTCGGCGGCTAGTACATTGTTCCCGTATACACCCTTCGGGCTGGAACCTTCTCCTGACCCCAATCCCGAGTTGACACGGACAAACTCGACTTCGAGTACTAGTATCAGACAATTTACTCTCCCTCTCCCTCTTCCGCTTCCGTCGTTCTCTCGGAAATCCCGCAGACATACTTCGCCCGGATTTTCGAAGAGTGATGAGATCAAGTTGAGGATGGCGCTTGCTAGGGAGGTTGGAGGGAAGGATGTTAAGGCTGATGAAGGGTATGTTTATCGGGATTTTGATGAGAGGGAGAGGGAGAGGAGGGGTTCTATGGTGATGCAGATGAAGAAGATTGGGAAGGGTATTAGAGATTTGGTTAAACGCAGGTCGTGATCATGATGTGTGTGACTGCTTGGAGGATTTAGGTGTGGTGGGTTTGGGTTTGGGTTTGGGTATGTCTGGAGACTTTATTCGTATGTGAACTCTTTCGCATTGCGGAACAGAACCCCTTTCAGTTCTTTGAAACAGTCTGTTCATTATTTATTCACTGTATGGCTTTTTTGGCTTTTGGCTTTGGTTTTGTTCTTCTATTTCTATTCGTTTTCCCCTCTCCGCTTTGTTTGTCTGGCCGCTTTTGTTCCAGATGCTTCGGAGCGGTAGACATTCTTCGGAGGGTCTTGTTTTCTTCTTGTTGTCGCTCATGAATCCCTTCTACATGTCTTGTTAATGATTTGATTTATTCTCGTATACGTACACTACATACCCATACCCACCCACCCTCTTCGTACGGTTTGCATTAATTTACTATGTGCACTATGTGCCGGAAGTCTTGATGTAATTGTTGTAATCGAATCCAAATGTACTAGTATATCACTGTTGTATATATTTAACGATTTGTTAACGTTGAGGAGTGGTGAATGCAGGCTCGCTTCGTCGCAATAAAACTTTCATTTCAGTCTAATTCGTTGCCGCGAGCGATACCGAATCGAATTGCAACAGGTCGATATGGATAATAGTATTCTAAAATGAGGAGTATGGTACATGTAGAGAAATTCATGTCTAATCGAAGAACAATAAACGCAGCTGCTGTCCTACCAAGAACAACTAACGAAATATATTGGAAATGAAAGTGTAGCCTAGAGCACAGCTGGCTTCGGCAGCTCGTTAAGAGGGACATCCGTCGTGACCGACCTTATCGCTTTCGACACCGCTGTGAGCAGTAGACCCCATTATACCAGTGCCTCGATCGGTAGTACCGCGTCAGTACACGACGGAGAGAGCCTTGGAGGACCTCGGCGCGTACTGCTTGTGGTGACGATCGTCTCCTTGCCCTTGGGCCACTCGCAGGATGATAAGTTGAGGCGTATACGAGTTCACTACGGCCTTCCTAGGAGCTGGAGCGATGGCCTCGAAGTTGTTCCTTCCAAATGCGGCGTCCAAAGATTGGCAGTAGCATCGATGAATGAGGCCAAAGCGTATGGGTCAATCATCATGGCGGCCGAGCGTCAGCAAACTTGTACATGCTTCCGCACTGTAGTCCGAGTGTCTTGTTACACATGAGCAGAACGCGGGTGACTCCGACTCGGCTCTGAGGCTTTATGCTCCTTACAAGAAAGTAGTATTGATCCCTCTTTATCACGATATATCGTGTCTGTGGAACCCGGATACCGCGCCACTCTGCAACGCTCTTCAAGGTTCAAGGTTCAAGTATCCTGGCCTCGGGTTATTCCCTATTTTTTCTTGCTCAGATGTAATAAAAACGCGCATATGCGCGAAGAGCTTACTTATATCTCTATGTATCCAAAATGGCGCGTATTGACGCGTCGATGACTATGGGGACAACCGAACTAAGCCAGCTAGTATCTCTACGCCGGCCTTTGCTCCATCCAACACGCGAACAGGAGGAAGTCCAGGATTGGCCTCGGCTGCCCCTTGGATTACTAATGGTTCCATCCCAGCCATGCCTGTAATGAAGATCGATGAACGAACTGAGAGAACATTGGACTTGACATAAATTCAAAGACATACCAGCGCATCCCAAGAGAATAACATCTGCACCCTGCTTCGCAATCTTTCCGCTCGCATCCTTCATATTCCTCTCGATCTTCTCTCTGTCCCCTTCTCTAAGCTCAACTACACCCAATCCAGTTGTTATCGCACCAGCAAATCTCTCGGAATTGCCTCCCATGAATGCTCGGATGCCATTGTAGAGATTGAACTTGTATCCAATTCCCGTAGTCACAACACCAAAGCGCTTCCCGGTTAAGAGTGCCTGCGTAATGGCTGCTTCGAACATACCGATGGCGGGTTTCGCTGTAGCTTCACGGAGCATATGAATTAGAGGATGGTCTGAGACTGTTCCGCTCCAGACTGAGTTATGGTTTAGTTGATGCCGGGTCGAGACTCACAGCAGCATACCAAGAATCCATCGTGCTTTTCAAGGAGCTTCCTTTTTTGTATATCGAGGAAACATGATGTCGCCGTCAAGTTGGACGTCACGATATCGTTGATAGCTAGAGGTGCATTGCTGGGTGCTGTGTAAAATGTGATTTGTGTCTCTGGTGGTGCTTTCAGCACTTCTACGAGGCCATCGGTTACAGACTGGGAAGAATTGGGGTTTATGATTAGAAGAGATGCGGGAGACATGCGTATACGGTTACAGAATTTTGTATAGCGTCGCCTCGGTCACCTGATCACCTTCAACGCTTTCTCTCTTCCAAGCTCAGCTCTTTGAAATTCGGTTTCTTCCCTATAAATACGTGCTAATTCAGGACTGCTCATAGCCAGCAAATCGTCTGTGCAATGGACAGTTTAAAAATTTTCCAACCATATTAGCAGGCAAGTACTTACATGGGTGCTTATTTCTGTTCGCAAAATAACCCGCCGCTGCAGCCTCGCATTTGGACCTTAGAACCCTTCACATCTGGAGATAAAGGTTCCAATCGATTTGCTTTTCATGTATCGCGTAAAGTATATGCAGTCTACGCCACGAGGACCAAATCAGCGGACCTCAAGTGCTCGCAACGAATGTTCGACAAGTAACTAAGACCTTGCTCGGGATTCCGGGTGTTTGTCAAATTGTGCAGACGAGTTGGATTTAGTCTCATCCGTCGGGTGACCCGAGCAGAGCCTCAGTGCCCCCGGATGAATCAGCAGGGCATCACTAAAATTGGCAAGACCGATTCCAAGAATGTCAAAGCGATGCAATGGGCGTCCGCCGACATTAGGATTTATATCTCCTGCTGCTGGATCTGAGGCAACTCACATTTGATACAAAGATTCAGCCTTCGTAGGTAGAATCTCTTTGCTCGATATTCCTGTGGATCACTCAATATCATTCAATCGTATTCCGGCAGGTGGTGTACTGTGAAACTTCGCCACATCGACCGCCATGTCTTCCGAGAAAATCCACGAAATCCCACTTATTCATGATGGCGTGACATACAAAACTTGGTCTAAAGTCGTCAGAGATCTGAGCAACCATACTCGTACCCCACTGATTATATTGCACGGCGGACCGGGTAAGCTCTGTCCTTTGACTACAGTGAATACCAGTTGTCTCAGTCTTAGGCAGGTCTTTCGCATGACTATCTACTCCCCCACACTAAGCTCGCGACATCTTCTTCCGTCCCAGTCATCTTCTACGATCAAGTCGGAAGTGCCAGATCCTCCCATTTCGTTGAATACAAAGGTGTCCCTCCTGCGAACAAAGAAATACCCGAACTCAACATCGACCTCTTCATCGACGAGCTAGTCAACCTCATTGACTACTACGGCATCTCGGACGACTTCGACCTTCTAGGCCACTCCTGGGGCGGTATCTTGGGCGTAGAATACGCTGCACGCCGACAACCTGCCGGCTTAAAACATTTAGTCCTCGCGGATTCATTGGCCGCTATGAACCTGTGGGTTCAGTCTGTGATGCAGCTCAGCCAGGCGCTCCCGGAAGATGTCCGAAAAGACCTTCTCATGCCGACCGATCGCGCATCGAATAGGAAGGCAATGGATGCGTTTCATGCACTTCATGGTTGCCTCCTCATTCCTAAGCCTCTGGAGATGGTTCGATCCATGGACTATGCGCTCAGTGCAACTCCTGACTGCGATTCTACTGTTCCCGATACCCTGTAAGCGGTAGCTATTGCATGATATGTTTCTATCATACTCACTCACGTATTATCTGACCAGCTTCAAAGGTGAATTGGGTACCTGGTCATCCATTGATCACCTCGATCGTATTCTAGTTCCAACCTTCGTCATCAACGGACTAAAGGATATCGCGCAGGATTTTGTTGTTGAGCCCTTCTTCAAGGGAATTGCTAAAGTGAAATGGATTACCTTGCAGAATTCGAGCCATATTCCTTGGTTTGAAGAGCCGGAACGTTACATGCACCTAGTAGATGATTTCTTAAAAATCTGAATAATTGTCGTGAATGCGCCACGACTACATATGTAGTCGTGTTTTGACTCTCGTCATCTCTTGGGGTCGTATTTGTTCCGATAGTCTCCTGCAAAGCTTGATATACGAGCTTCTGTGGTTACATCGTCCAAAATGTAATATACATAGTGCTCTAGGTGCCTCCAATAGCCCCGACTTCTTCAGAGGACTGAGGCGAAAATGAATAGGCTAGCGACCAGGTCTAACCATGTAGTCATGGATTCAGTCTCCTTTTTGAAAGAGTATGGTCATCTAGACTGCAAGCGCCGAGCGCATCCGGAACGGTTGATGTCTTGAATATAATTCATGCTGATCCGGAACGAATAAAATCCACTACTAATTTCTTAAATTCATTTGGTCTAAGAAACTCGGAATCAGAAGGGAAACTCCAAAGCAAGGCACTAACGCTTACCTCTCCGCATGAACTAAGATCGCAAAAGTCAGTGTAGATCTGGATGGTGCAGATGAAAAGCTCACCCCAGTGTCCCGCATCAAGTGTCTCGACTTGCATATTTGGAAAGAAAGTTTTCGCAATAGGAAGATTGCTTTCGTTGATGAACCTACACCATCAAATGAACACGGAGGACAGGCCATACTGAAGAACGCTGGCGCACTTGCTCTTCCCTCCCTTGATAAACAAAGTTCTTCCTTCGTATTTCGCTTCTCCGGGCTCATAGGGGAACGATCCGATTTCAGGGATAGCTTCGCGGACGATATCCAGTGGAAGACAGAACCGAGCGTACTCCGACTCGTTCGAAGGCGTGATTAAATTGGACAAAACGAAACCTCTTATACTGGGATCCTGTATAGTAGAAATTAAATTCAAGTTTACTGTCTTTCTTGTGATGTGACGTACCTTTTCCACCTCACTCAAAACATCATCTGCCTCCTTCCGAGTCCGCAACTTCATATTTTCAATTCGCTTCATCGCTTCAACATAGGCAACAGACGCTTTGGATACTCTGCCTTTTGTGGGAGCGATATCCGCTACAATTAGATTGGATAATATTGATGGAGGGAGCGACCGGTCGAGTGCAAGAGTCATGACTATCTTGCCGCCCCTGAACATATGTTTTAGACTGAATAAAGCGCGTTAGGAGGAACACAACGCACATAGAATGGCCGAGGAGAGATATTTCAGTTAACTCATGTTTCTGGATGAAGTGTAGAACATCGGCTGCCATATGTGGGTAGTCCATAGGCATTGCATGAGGAGAATTTCCATGATTCCGAACATCCTAGTTCCAACTTCCACGCTCAGTCCGAGTCTCTCAGATTAGACAGTAAAATCCAACACTCACTAACGCGTACACCGGCTTATTCAGGTCGCGCGAAAAAGCCTTGGCCAAGGAGTTAAAGTTCCTCTTAAATCCTCTGGAGACGAGACAGACATTGAGCGCGTGTAAGAGCGCGAAAGATACTCGAGTCTCGCGTACAGCAACCCATGAACTAGAACCAGAGCACCTTTTGTCTTATTGCCATCAGAGGGTATGACCGCCGTATATTCAAGATCTATAGGCTTGATAGAGGCATCTGTTATCGAGCCAGAGGGTAAACTGACGCTAAATTTTCTTTGACCAGGACGAACGTCTATGTCGTACGAAAGACGTTAGCTGAGACGCTATTTTGCCGAGCATGGTGAACTCAGGCTCACAGAATACACTTATAGGAATGTCTAGTCTTCGACATAATGTATGGCCGTGAATTCTCCAAGACATTGTTCAAGTCTTGAAGTGAACTGGAAGAGAATAATGGAATGAGGAGAAAATGGGAGATGCGGAAGGATGCGGACCGCCGACATCCGACTCACACAATCGACCATAGTTCACGTACATTCATTCGACTTACAAAAAGTCAAACCAAAGTATTGAAAATTTAACGTTTTAACCCTTAGTATCGATTGCTGCGCAAGCTAACCCTTCAATTTAAGGGGTCTTAAGGCTTAACTTCAACTTAAGGCCTTACCCTTAACGACATCACTGAAGCATTCTACATATATTCTGCATACAATAAAACCCAAAAATCTCGATGATAAAGTCTACATAATATGTGTCCTCCAAAGGACAGTACTAGTGAATTGCCGCTTCTAAAAATTCTAGTTCAAGTACGACAAAATCAACTAGTAGTTCAATCACAACCTCGTGAACGAACAGAACAAAAAAAATTGGAAGATATTCATCCAAATCAATCTGTGTTCCTCAATGCACAACCATCGCCGATACCGTTTGTTGACCATTTCTAATCGTGAATATGGACAAGAGAAGAGATCCGCCTACCAGTCCACACGAAGTGAACAAAGCAGCCTACATTTTTCCAATGAATACACGCGGAAGTGTGTCATAGAAATCTTCAAACTAACCTGGTATCCCTTCATAATAGACGATGGATCACTCGGGTTCATTTGATGCTTCAAAACGTTCTCGTTGACCACAGACGTGATAGCCAGCCCAAACCCAGAGCCAATCTGGAACGCCGTGTTGATCTGAACGACTGGTGAGACGGAGGTAAACGTATTTGAGAGACAAAAACCACGTACCAACCCGCCGGCTAAGGATTTTGCTACTGGGGGAACAGCAGAAACCAGCGCGATAGAAGCAACGTTATAGCTAATAGACACTCCAACGACCGAAATCATGGTAGTCGGGAAGACCAGGCTATAGTAAAAGAAGATAGCCTTAGTGACAAAAGCAACCTCCGAACTTGACATCGAACTGAGACATACGGGAAGAAATTACCTCCTGCCTTGACGAATGCTGCGGGAAGTGTACCAATGACCGCGACGAAGAAGCCCAGGATGAAGAGGTGTTTCATTTGGAAGTGCTCTACCATTATACCCATGAGAAGGCTGGTTACGAAGCCTGATACGCCCATTGGCTGAACACAGGTTAAAGTTGGTCAGATAATCCTGGTAAGAAAGACGAATGTATAGTCATGGCTTACAATCATGTAGAGGCCAGTAGTGAGAGGACTTAGAAAAAGCACCTCCTGTGCTATCAGGGACAAGAAGTACACCACGGAAGCCCACCTGTGATGTAAAGTCAGGATAAGTCACATTGGCTCCAAAGTCGTTACGAGCATACCAGCAGTAGAGCAGGAAGCCGGAGCACCAAATACCAGCGAATGACGGCAACTAGAGGAGTAGGTGAGCGGCTGCGTTGTCTATAGGGACATCGTAGATAGTAAAGCTTACCCTCCAGAGATACGTAGGCTTTTTTTATGACAATAAGAATCTCGAATTTCTCTCAAGCGCACAAGGAAGCTCACCATGATAGGATTCGGGACCTATATTTTCAAAAGATAAAAATGAGCTAAAGCATTAACCTAAAGCTTAGATACGCACTTTCCGCTCTGCCCAAGTGAAGCCCAATAATACAAAGACCCTGTTGAAACAAAGTCAAACGGCATTCGTCCGTTGACGGAAACAATGAGTCAGCCAGGCGCCCATTTGGATCTAGCGAAGAAGAAAAAGACGTACGAGACCAACAGAGTAACGATGACCACGGGTTTATTCCATCCAGAAACTTCGGATTGACTCAATGCAAAGGTCATCAGAACGATACCACTGAGTAAGATCGGTATTAGCAATTTGTGTATAWCCCTAAAATCAACAGCACGAACCTCGTGCCAAGACCGGCTCCCAGGAAGTCCAAAGATGGCCTTTTGCCTTTGCTTTTGACTTCCCGAGGGAAAGAGTACCAGCCAGAAATTGATAGAAGGAAGATGAGAGGGGCGTTGATGTAAAATATATACCTAGAATAGCTTTCTATTACAGATGTTCTTGAGAACCATGCTCGATACATACCGCCAACCCAGGGAGCCACTGAGTATACCTAGATATAGACAACGAGAGTTCAGAGATTCCCGTTACACCCAGCCTAACTCCGCTTACCTCCCATGATGAGACCAACGACGAAGCCTAGCACAAGAAAATTAGTTGTGCTCCGCTGATAAGAAAATTCAACACTAACCGACTGCGCCTGCAGCACCAAACATACTCAGTGCTCTGTGGCGCTCATTTCCAACGAAGAAGTTTGATAAAACACCGATAGCGCTTGGAACAGAGGCAGCTGCACCGAGTCCCTGTAGAGCTCTGAAGACGATACATTGCACGCCGGATCTACTGACCCCGGCTGCAATAGAGAAAAGGGCTAACCACATCATACCGCCACTAAACAGGAAGCGACGTCCGAAGCGGTCCGAGAGTACACCGGAGAGAAGGAGAAAGCCTCCAAACGTAAGAGTATATGCTGACACGAGCCATGATTGAGACCCTGATAGATGTTTGACATAATCAATCGCATTTAGAGCCGAATGTATTGTGTACACACCTTCGACAAGGTCAAATTCTTCTGCAATTCTCGGCACAGCGATGTTGATAGACGTCATCCAAATGTTGTCCAACAGTTGCGCAAAACATGCAGTACCCTAACGAAGACAAAGAATTCTGAGGACACACAAAACCGAGACGAAAACAAACATACCAGAATAACACCGCCTCTCCAGCTTGCGATTTTTCCCGTAGCTCGCGAATCCTCTGGCTCCCTCACTTCAAATGTCGCAAGCTCATTCGCAGGCGTAGGTGGGACAGTGTCAACTTCCATGATACTTTCTTTCGCAAGGATAGGCTCGGGCAGAGCAATTCCATACTCGGGAGCGAGTTCCTCATTCATCATCTGAGCCGTCCTGGACATCCTCCGCGCTGATAAGGTATTCTCGTTTTTGAGAAGCGCCGGCAAGGTTATGATAGACTCGTTTACATCGACATGTCCATCGCCTTTGTTTGTTGAGCTACTCAAGCGGCGACCGGATCCGGATGCTTGTAGGCTGGAAGATATAGCGGCAAGACTTATGTGAGATGTGAATGACCCTTCACGCTGTTTATGCGCTGCAAAAGCCCCGGATCCTCGTCGTTCTCGAAGAAAACTTCCGAGTCTGGTGCGATCGGTGTTGACTGTCTCCGGAAGGGGGAGGGTAGTGGTATGGATAGACTCATCGTCGGAAGCATCATCCAGAGCCGACTCGTCATGATTGAGATACTCTTCCTTGTTTTGAGCGATAAAAGCGTCGACAGTAGGCGGTTTGGACCTGCGAAATTGATCAATCATCAGACTTCAAAAACATAAAGTATAGGATGAAAACCAACATCCTATTGGTACTTGGGCTGCGGGGAGAGGGGGAGGATTGAAAGTGATAACGCTGTCAATTATCGGGTTTTAGCTAATTTTGAGTCGGGTCAAGGATCTGGAAGTTTACATCATGGCAKTGGAAATATGTTCATATGTACTAGCGGTCGGTCCGTATTGTGCTGCRCCAGGCAGCACCCTGGAAATTTTGTCCAAACACGCAGCATCTCAAGACCTTGCCGCTACCCAGAGAATCGAATGGAAGACCGCGTGTATTGCACG
>RCHF01000783.1:0-13482 GCA_003987895.1 Neonothopanus nambi
ACATTTTCAATACAAACCCTTATATTCTGAGTCTATAGGATGAGTTTTGTTGCTTACATAAGCAGCCCACTCCGTCATCACTGCCCTAGAACACTTCCAGTATAGGTTGCCTAGGTTGTCTAGATCACCTAGATCAATTACTGTTACTCAGGTCATCTCAGGTCACTCCAGGTCAATGAAGATTGCCTCAGGTTTTCTCAGGTCATCTCAGGTAACCTCAGGTCAACTTCAGGTCAACTTCAGATCAACTCAGATCAACTCAGGGCACTCAGGTTACCCAGGTTACCCCAAGTTTCCCAGGAGATGGTGAATTTCCTAGGATACCATAGACTCCACAGTAGACTTTGAACACCTCAGATGGCCTGATTCAAAGTGGATTTTCCTGATGTGGTAATTCATTGTTTTCTGTGTCTATTCGTATATCATAGGGTTGATGTTGGGGCAGCGTTTTCGCTTCCATCAAAGAGAAGGCTCTGGAGAATTTTCGATACTGCTCTGGTATGTATTTCTCAAGTATTTGTTGGTCTGACAGCTTCTTTGGATTGAGTACCTGCTCCAATCCTTTCTGATGATAGTACTCGTTTTCCTCCATTGATGCCGATCTTGCCTCGATTTGTGCCCCTTCTTCAGAGGGAATGATGTACAGAATGGTGGTTTCACTATCCGACTGTATTTCATTCATGAAGGTAATGGCATTCACCAATTGGATTGATATTGTTCCTGGAGGCCTATTTACATGTGAGTCCTTCTGTGTAGCTGTTGATACCTTTTCTTGGCTGAAGTAGTTTTTCAGCTCGTCTATATGTAACAGGATAGGATCATCTAGTCCTAATCCTCCAAGTGCGTGTTCTTCCTCCTCTTCCTTTTCTTCCTCAATGGTGACAATCGACAATTTTCCTAGGCAGGATGATGGGATATCCTTTAGCTGTATTGCCAACAATCATACTCTATCATTTAAGGATATCATAAGTGTCGTCCAATCAATTATTGGGTTGTGTTTTCTGAACCAAGGTAGCCCCAGCACAATAGGTGTATCAGGATGTAGTTTCGTGACCAACATTGGTACATGGTGTATCATATGGTTATTGAAGAATATCTGTGTACTTAATTCATGAGTAATTTTGCCAGTGGAAGTATACTCACCATCAAACAAACGAAGTGGTATTGGAACCATAAGTTTTTGTAGTTTTCCTGCATATTTATTCACTAAATTGACATCAATAAAAGATCTAGTTGCACCTGTATCCAGTAAGGCATTGCATTCATGTGATGTTTTGTCAAAAATTTTGAGTGCAATTATAAATGATTGTTCTGATCGTGATGATATTGTTACAGGTTCAATACTTCCTTCTCTTAAATAGTTTGGGTCATATCTTTTCCCCTGACTCAAGCATGACCCTCCTCCTCCTGAGTCTTGTGGTCATTTCCCTGGTCATTGGCATTCTCATTGAAGACTGTTTCATCAATTTGTATCAAACCATCTTCTCCTTCCACTTCCAGATAAATTTGTCTCTGGATTTCATGAGTGTTATCCGTGAAGGTAGCCTGTCCGCAAACCATATGAGTATCATGGTCCAGATGATGGTCATATTCTCCTTCATAGGTGGCACATGCAAACATTGGGTAAGTCTTACATTCTCGTCCTATGTGTTCTTTTTTCCCACATCATATACACAGCTTCTCCCTCATATGTTGTTCAAACTCTTCTTGGGATATGCATGGGGGAAGGGCTGATTTTGATGGTTCTTCTTGTACTTCTGCTGCATTTCCACTAACCTGTTTATTCCCTTTTCCAGCAGGCACATCCTTCTGATAATTTCTAGGGATATACCGTGTTTGGTACATTTGACCCATGGTATTGACATTCCCTCCTAGGTCATCATTGAAATTGCAATTCTCGCCCAAGCCCATCTCATTGAAAGCTTCCTGGGCACTATCTATTTCAAGTAATCTTTCAACAACTTCATTGTATGTTGGCGGGATTCAGCCATGTAGGGTAAGTCTATTCCTCAAGTCACTCCTAATTTGATGCAACAATCTGAATCTTTTGGCAGGGTCATTATATCTGGTCTTGTTTGCAACATCCTCAAACCTTACCAAGTAATTGGCGAATACTTCGTTGAAGCGCTGTCAGATAGTATCGAGTGTAGATTGAGAGAACAGGGTTTCATCATGCAGTCCGAAGAGGTGTGAAAATTGGGAGACAAATTCCTTCCAAAGGTTTAATGCAGGTAACTCTTCTCCTTCCCTTTCTCGTCTCTGTAAATTGTTGTAGTATCTCAATGCGGCACCGGAGAAATAGGATGCCGCAAAAGCAATTCAGGATTTGGGGGTGGCATAGATGGTAGGTTTTGCACTAAACATGTTTTCACAGCTATCAACAAATGTTGACCATTCTTTTCAATCTGAACCATCAAACTCCTTAGGTTTATTAATGTCTAGTTTAGCTTCTCTACTCAGCACCCTAGTAAGTTCTTCTCTTTCCCTCTGTTCTGCACTATCTTCATTTCCTCTAGCATCCCGACTGTCCCTGCCATCTCGACTGTCTCAACCATCTCATCCATCTCGTCCATTCCCTCCATACCATCCTCCTCCGTTAGGTCCTCTTGGAGGTTGAGGTCCTCCAGGTCCTCCTGCTATTCCGTTTCCCACTCTATCCTTGTTGTTATGATTGGATTCATCATTAGCTGCTGGCTCCGAAGGTTCTCCGTCATCAGGGCCACCTCCGTTCCCATGTCCTGATGGATCATTTGGTGGTCCCCCCCCTCCTCCTGCTGTAGCTCTCATCGGTGTTTTACCTTTATTTGGTGTAAAGGGATATTCACCTCGCTGCCGTAGATTTGCTATGTCATGGGAGGCTAATGATGATGGGGAGGCGTGTTGGTTTTTGGGAATCCTAGAAGGTCCGGCTATCGAAGGCAAATTTTGTGTTGTTCCTTGATGTGGTAGGGACGTGGATGGAAAGTGCAGAGCTTCTGATACATGAGGCAGTAAATCTTGAGTAGTGTTAAAATCCATTTGTCACTGTTGATGGCCTGGTCGATGTGTAATAGGACTAGAAACAGAGACATTAGCACCTATAAAACTGACAGACTCACCTTGAATATTCTGTGTGTTTTTATTCTGATTAAATGGAATTCCAGCTTGTGTCTCCTCTTCCTGATTTTGTGGTGTGACTCCTTCATTGTTAACTGGTATTTGTTCTGTTGTTGGATGATCCAATTGGTTGATATTCTGACCTCATTGTTCCAATTCCATAGCTGTGTATCCTCATTGTTCCTCTCCACGTTCCTGGGTATCAGTTGGACCTTCCTGTAGTGAGTCATCAAACCTTGCTCGTTGTTCTCTCCATGCAGCTGCTCGAGCTCTTGAATGACTCATCCCTGGATACCTTGAGGCTGTTGACTGTCTAGATGATACCTGTCCTCTTTCTATTGGTGACATATCTTCTCAATTTGAAGGAATGTTAGAGGGACATGGGGGGATATCAGTATGCTGTACAATTCGTTTGGAGCATTCTGACTGATCAGGAGCTATTGTTCATTCCGGAGTTTCCGTGTTCTGTGGCGATGGCTGTGCTGACAAGATACACATGTTACGAGTTCTCACCACTCTCTGTGTTGGTGATTCTTCTTCATCTGCTCAATAACCGTTCTCATCTACATTGGCTCGTATCGACATACTTGTGTGGTTGGAAGTTAAACACCCCAAGGTTCTTTGCTGCATCTCAGCTAATTTATTACCTGGTGGAGGAATCTCTGGGTCAGACTTGTAGGGCAGTACAGGGTCAGTGATCTCATATTCATTTGGATTAGATTGGTGTGTTGCATATTGGCCATTTGTTACTGATACTGGATACCCTGAGCTCGTGGACCCATCTGACACAACCACCGGAGGTCATCCTGTTCCTACCCATGGCATCAGCATATGTTGTACCCTCCTAACTGCCTGAACTCCTGCTCTCACTAATCCCAATACTGTTTGTGCTGGTGTCTCAAAACGAGGGTTTCGATGTGTTTCACTAATCATTCGATTTCCGAGATTCAATGGACTTATGCAATCACTTACCATAGCCCAACTCTCTGACAATGACTGACTATGTTGAGGAGTTCATACATGGACATTTGAAGCTACTGAAGCTTGTTGCGAACCTGAGTCTCTCAGAGTTTGACCTAGTTCAGATTGAGGAAGGATTTGTGGGAGATTCTGTGGTGGTGTTGCTTGGTATGGAGGAGACGGTTCTTGGGGTACGTCCATTTGTTCATCATCAGATGATGGTTCACCTACTTCTTCAAAAGCTACTTCTTGTAGAACTTGTACCTCTATGGGGCCAACTGGTGACCTTCGTGGTGAGCTTCTATGGGATTGAACTTCATCTATATATGAGATTTGACTACCCCTCTCTTCTCTAGTAACTTCTTGTAGTACCGGGATCCTTATAGGTGCCATAGATCCTTGGGAGGATGCTCACGAAGACGCTATAGAAGGTGGGGTAGGAGTTCGTCGTGATGCTTCATAAGCTTCAAGTAAGGGTTGAATGTTCAGTTGTTGTGATACTTCATACAGATGTTCCAGTTCCTCCAAATGGGGTTCAAAACTAAGTCCTCCGATGATCTCGTCGCTCACATCTTCAGGTTCAGCTTCGTACAGGTCTCTCAATCTCCTAATCCAACCATAATTCAACTGCCACAAATTTTCCCACATTCCCAATCTTCTCAACAGCGACCGACATTCTAATGCAAGCCCACGGATTTGGTCTTCTAGAGCCTGGTGCTCAGCTTCTAAGTCGTTTGAAGTTCATTGACTAGAGGTAGGGGAATGGAAATGACCTGTGCGTGTACTTCTTTCCTCTGTTCGAACCGATCTTGGAGTACTGTTGACAATATGTGTTCTAGCAGGCAATGAATACATACTGCCTAGTGCAGATCTCATGCCATCCATGTAATTCCGGAAACCCATAGTAGGTGCCGCTCTCATCCATCTCCTACCCATATTCACTCTAGCGAACATGTTCGTCCTGTTAACTTGGCTATCTTCCTCTTGATCTGTTTCTACTTCCTCTTCTGGTTCTCCTTCAGAATCTGATACATCCTCGAGTCCTGGTAAGTCGTTCATTTCTGGTTCTTCTTCAGATTGGTGTATCCCATTGACAACGACCTCTTCAAGGTGTTCATTAGCTGATTGTCCAGTGTGTACTGATGACCTATCATCAACTATATGACTGGGAGTTTCAGTGAGAATCTGAGTGTGCCCCTCATAGTCCTCCTGCAGTAGTTGATCAGTAACTGTTTGAATAGGGTTCGTCATGTCGATATTCTGATTGTTATACTCAGCAGCACGAAGTAATTCTGTTCGTAATGTGTCTCAAGGTCATACAGGAGAAATGGGAGTAATATTGGTGATGTTTAGTCCTGTAGGCGGAGGGTGAGTGATTCTTCTAGCTCCAGGATTCCTAAAACATGTAAAGTCAGGGGTTGGCATTTGTTCTTCGTTTAAATGTCTTCCTGGCATGTTGAAAGGTACAAAGGGTTTGCCAGAGTTATCATTAACGTGTGGGATAGAAGTGGGATGATTCAGTGTGGTATTTCCGGGGGTGGAGACATAGAATCAAGGAGATGAAGGAGTTACAGTAGTTTCGTTTTGTGTAGTGGTTCAGGTTCCAGCAGCCATACAACTAGAGACAGTAGGGAGTCTAGTTATTATGTTAAGATCGAGTGTGATCTGTTACACCAAGCCAGTAAGATCTGTAACTTAGCAATAAAGGATGAGTTCAATCTTTGAGAGAGGTGACCGTTAGGTAGTTGATGACTACTAAACAGTAAGTGATTTGTTGAAAGTTTAAAAGATACTTGGTTTCTGGTAAGTCTCAGAATATGGTGAAGGTTGTTGAGGTTGTTAATCACTGGATTGTTCACAGGATATAGGATTCAGACACTTAGATTCACAGTTGGTAGCAACTAAAGGGCTTGATTTCAAAATAACTAGACTAGTTTACATCTAGTAGACTAGGGGTATTTATACTGTTTTTACATAGTTAATTGAAAAAGGAAAATGATTCAGGATGACTCTAATTGACTGGTACTGACTAGTAATGGGTCCAATTAATATTCTACTGACTGAAATTGACTTATAATGAATCGTTTTCAATGATGAGTACATTGTGAGTCACTTACTGAAGTCATATGATATTTGCAGGGTCAGGTGATTTCTATTTTTCAATTGTCCACTTCCTTCTTTTCCTACTTACTCTTTCCTTCTATCTCTTTTTCACTCTTGCTCCTAACACATCCTCAGGGTTCCTAAAAATGACAACATCCTGGATATTGTCAACATTGACACCAATGGAGAGTGAACTGGTTGCCATCACGACATGACATTTGCCACTCTTCAATAACACCATAGTCCTTGCATTCTCATCAGTGGCGAGGGCATTATACATGTAAATGCGTTGCATGACAGTTCTTGGGTCACTGTCCAAGCTTGCATCAAGGTAATAGAGATACTCCTGAACACGAGAGCTAAAATTAATGGTCCGGCAGAAGATGATAGTAGTTCGCTGTTCGAGAAGAACCCAATCAAGCTCAGGAAAGCTATGGCCATTGACAGGAGAAGATATCTCGCGGAAAAGCATCTGGATGTCATGTCGCTGATTTGAATGCCGGATCATATAATATTGTCCATCATGTAGACCAAGAAAGTGTGTGACCGTTTGCAAGGGTTTTCCACCCTGCAAGGTCGCAGTGACAGCAATTAAGACAGCTGTATCAGGTAGACGTGACCGAGCAACACCAACTTGGAGAAATGCATCACGGAAGTGGGGGCCCCAAGAAAGAAGAAGATGTATCTCGTCAATTCCAAGAGCACAAATGCGGTTCCAGAAAGACTCGACTTTGAGTATAGATTCAAATGCATCTGACGAGAGCTCCTCCGGGGACATGACAATCATGGATATACTAAGGTCTTCTCGGGCAAGCTTCCATAGACACGGTTTTTCATCTATCACTGCCTTCTGAAGTGTTTCTCCATTGATGACGAGCACAGACAAGCCCAACTTGGCCATAGTTTCTTCCTAATTGACAAATGTTGAGGATACATGTATCGTAGAGCTTGAAGTTGATGACATCTCACCAGCTGATACTCCAAATAATTAGTTGGGCAAATTGCGAGAAAGAGTGGATTTGTTGGGATTTTTTTGATGTATTCTGAAGCCATAGGATATCTCTCAGGATGCCTCTTCAGCTCCCTGACCACGAGGATGTAAAAGGACATGAATCCAGTTTTCCCCGAGCCGGTGGGGGCAATGACTACTAGGTCGGTGCCATCAAGAGCTCTTCCGAGACCTTCAAAGTGATAGTCATGGGGAGTATAGGGCACATAT
The DNA here is from genome assembly GCA_003987895.1 of Neonothopanus nambi. NCBI lineage: Eukaryota > Fungi > Basidiomycota > Agaricomycetes > Agaricales > Omphalotaceae > Neonothopanus > Neonothopanus nambi. The sequence goes on from RCHF01000783.1 coordinate 7,379, forward strand.
AGTGCGAGAATAGCTGTAATGAGGTCCTTTCCAGCAGGAGAGTTAAAAGAGAAAGGTTTTATAGTATTAGACTCATTATTAGATGTAGTGGGCACGTCCATTCACGTCGGATGTTGTGGAAACACGCAAGAAAAAAAAAGTAATTAGCGCGTATTGAGGTGAACGTGACTTCAGCGTGACTTCCTAAAAGGGTAATGGCTGCGCTACGGTTACGTGGGCGTGGTTCACACTAGACTAATATCAAGTATCCTCGTAATTCATTAGTCAAGTACGAGTTACTGGGACTGTAGCGAACGTCGAACATTCCTTCTCATCGCCTCCTCACAAAACCACGGAACAAACTACGGAACGACGGCAACAATAGCACAGCAACGATTTCGGAGGAAGCATCCTAACAAGAAAAAACAATATCGTTGATGATAATGTGAGGTATACTTATGAAGGTTACACAGTATAAGTAATCCCAGCTAAACAAACTCTGTACAATCCAACGGCCCAACGATCTTAAACGGGAATACGCCATGAATCGCTTGTGCGGGGAACGTCAACGGAACCGTAGGGTTGCCGGTAAAAGGGGGGTGAAGAGTTACTGAGCCTGGTAGCATATGTAGTAATCGTAGTAGTCGTAGGAAGGAATTTAGTGAGTGCGTAGGTGCGTACTATAAAACAGAGAGCTCACCGGAAAGATGGGTAACATCGGATGTTGTCCAGTTATAGAAGTGTTGAGCGCATGTGAGGAAATCTGCGAACCTGGGTGGGCGTAAATGAGGCCACATCAGCATCAGCCGTCAAGGTTCAGGTAGATACATAGGAGGTAGGGGAAGGGTGGAAGGTAAGGAAGTGATACAGATACACACCACGGGAGTCCTCCAACAGTTTCGAAAGTAGATAGTGGCCAAGTAACTTCGTCCTCCGATTCAATAGTTGTCAAGTTCGCGTCAATGGCCCCAACGATGGAGTAGTCGTAGGAAGTAGCATTGCTGCTGTTAGCAGGTATGAATGTTTCGAGGGTGGTGTTTAATCCGAATTCGAGCTTCGAAAAGGAAAGGGAAAGTGAAAAGGAAAAGGCAAAGATTAATACAACTTTAATACAGGTTATTCTTACGAAGCACTCACTAAAGACCCAATAACATCCAAAACATTATCCACAGCAATCCACCTGCATGCAACGTACGTGGTTCCAAATCAGAATCAGAGAGGGTTTAACCAATCAGGAAGATATCGGGGTTGATTACCGTTTATAAAGGAACGGAGCAGTGGAGTTTGTAAGACGCTGTACATTCGGAACCTCTAGCTTCGCCTCTTGAAAATTTTCGAAATTGAGAAGAGGAGGGCCAGCGTCGGCTTCACGGCCCAGCTCAATGAAAATGGGAACATCGTCTCCAATTCCAGGGAACTCTGTCGTATTAGGTGGAAGGATCGTGTACTCGTCAGGAATGAACTGTACGGACAACCCAAGCCCATTTTAGCGCTCTAGTATCGAAAATTCTATGCAAAATGAATTCGTACCGATTGTGCTAAAGCCAGTGGAACAGCAGTCAAAATGAAAGTGACATTGTAGGTGCCAATGATCGCAGCTGGGAGGTCAGCGATAGCTGAGCGGGCAGTAGAAACGAGGTTCAGGAGAAGGAACGCTAGCACTGAGACTCGGAGGAGGAAATGCATCCCAGTAATGTAATAAGCCCTACAGGAAGCAGGAAGGCAGAGGAACATGTATCTGGGTTGCATCTACCCAAATGCTTCCATATAAAAAGAGCATTCAATGAGCTACATGCCACTATGTGCATACAATGGGCGTTTTTCACATGAAACACAATCTAATATGTTTTTTTGATGAGGAAGAGTCTGAAGAGCGTGGTGAGATAAGTGGAGGTAAGGTCCTATATATAAGTTTCTCACCTGTTCATCCTCAGTGAGGCTCGCCGCTCACCTGCTTGGCCAAAGCAAAAATTCATCCCCACCTCAAGTCCAGTGCGAGGTCTCGACTATGATCCTCCTTAGAGGCTACCAAAATAATGAAAGCGGATAGGATTCTCGAAAGCTCTTGTGTACTTTTGATTGAGGCTTGGAAATATTGGCTGAACAAAAGTCATATGGAACATACACCAGATCCCCCAGCCCTGTACCCAGTTAACCGACAAGAGCTGTATTCTTGAAGTTGGTACCGGTTGAGATGAGTCAGAGACTATAGTTCAGAGCTATAGACACTTGAAAATTGCGTACTTGAACTAGCATACCAGCGCCGTCATCATGGACAGATGAAAGTCAGGCTCAGTTATCATCACCTGAGCTCAGTCCATTCATGTGAACTTTCCAAAATGGGCAAAGCGGTCCAACTCATACACACGTGGCAAGATTTGGACTGAACAGGCTGGAGAGGTGTGTTGACTTGTTTTGCCTGCATTGAATGTCGAATATCATGATCTTGCTCTTAATGCTCTTCACTTTTTCAGGAAGATTTCCACTTAGTCAAGGGAAACCCAAGCTGACGACCTCGAGCAACAAACGGTCAACTCCATGACCAGTTAACCAATAACTCAATCGCTGTAACTGGGCTGTAACCAAGGGGATTTGTCTCGGCGTCTTGCTGGTTCTCGGCACTCTCAACCACTTGAATTTCGCTCAGCAGCTACTCATAAAAGACATACATACATGGTCTTCAATCCAAGGTGCTACATATATCAAGCTCTTGTCGCAAGCTCACTCGAATCCTGTTTCTGTTTCACTTACAGCTATTCTCAGAACTTTAGGTGTGGCTGATTTTTTTCATGTGCATCTCAAGTTCCATGACATCTTCCGAGCCCAATCTTCCACCAGCTCTAGCTCCTTCAATTCTTACTCCCTCCCTTAGAAATTTCAGATCTGAATTCTCTGCTGTATTAGCTAGATGCACATGTAATTTTTATGACATATTTCCCTTTTTCAAACATATAACTATCATCGGCAATTGAAGCAAGGGTCAAAACTTGAAGTAGACTCTCAGCTAATAATACTCTTCTACTTGACCTAGATAATGGGTAACTTGAGAAGCAGGCATGCAAAAAGGCTCAAGAATCCAACAAAAACTTGCAATTCTCGTGCAACTATATCTCCACAGCATGCATCTTCAGCAGACTTGCCAAGTCCACACAGAATGTTTGACTTGGAGTGCCCAACTTGGACTTCTGCTCCTGGTGAGGTGTTTGTGTGCAGAGTTTGGCCAGAAAATTTACCTATTGTCTCCTATAACACACAGAACCTAGAAGTGATGAACCTGAAGAGGATGAGGAGGTGCAGGTGGATGAACTCACAGATGACATGTCTGATATCCAAGCTGGACTAGTGATGTTCCGGGCCAGGCTCAAGCCCTGAGCCTGACCTGGCCCAGCCCAGGGCTCACCGAGCCTAGCCTGGCCCTAGCAGAGGGCTTGACAGAGCTCAGAGCTCGGGCTTGAGGTTTGAAAAGCCCGAGCTCGGGGCTTTGGCCCAGGCTCACTCTGACAAAAAATAACTGTATATTTGGCACCTTTGAACACCTTTCTAAGTGTGGTAAAGTCATGGCATCACATCTCATGTGGCCTCCGCACAGTTTCCTGGCTCAATGTGACATTGTTGCTTGCTCCGGCCTTAGTTGGACATGTGCCGGGATGTGTATTTGTGCTTTAAAACCTTTCTATCACATGTTGTATGAAGTTTTCGGTTCATATAAGTAGTTGGTGAGTAAAATATATTTGAATAAAAATTTTACAAGGCCTATTTACACTCTCAGATATTATTTTATTTTATTGACCTATGAGCCCRGGGCTTGGGCTCAAGGCTCAGGCTCACATCCTGATGAGCCCAAGCCCTACTCAAGCCTGGCCTGGCCCTGAACATCACTAAGCTGGACATGGCTCTAGTTCTGAAAGTGATGCTCCTCAACCTCCTAAAAGAGCCAAAAGATCCCAAAAATTGTCCTGCATAAAGAGGACAAGAGCCACAAAAAAGTCAAGCAAAAATGATGAGGAGCCTGAGAGAAGGGATGAGCACCTGCAAAGTACGTCTTCATTGCAGCCATATTGCATAATATTCACTATTACTGTATTGTAGAGCTTGTCCTAGTTATTCCTGGTAGTGATGGAGCCAATGAGTGCAAACAATTTGACAATGCAGAGTCTGTCACCTACAATGCAGCCTTGAGTGCTATCTATGATGCACTAGAGTGCAGCAATATCTATCGGAAACCTAAACTCTCCTACAAACTTGAGAATGCTACTGTCAAGGCCCCTCCAACTTGGCTCTCCTCTGATGATGACTGGCAGGGATGTGTTGATGAAGTGCTTCATATACAAGCAAAGAAGAAAGATATCATAAAGGTTATCATCAATGTTCCTGACGATGTGAGTGTTCAAAGCTTCATTGCTCATATTGTTATCCTTGCTCATAAGCCTGAGATATAGTATATGGATGCTTTGAGAGAAAAGAGAGAGAAGGGAAAGGGAACAAAGAAAGTGAAAGGGAAACAAGGAGTGAAGCATGCTGGGAAAGGAAAGAAAGTCTCTGCAAAGATCAACCTTGATGGAAGTAGCTCAGACGAGATCAACGAAAGTGAATGTGATGATGACACTGAGGATGGAGTAATGGAGCAGGAGAAAAAATGGATGACAAAAATTCAGAGCCACTACTCGACATGCAAGATATGTCCTCCAGGAAAAGCATGCAAGATTGGAAAGGACAAACGTCACATCAATCTGACCATTGGGCAGCTCAAAGCCTGGGCAAATGCATTGGTGCGTTTCAGTGTGCTACATTTTGTACAAATTTGATTGAGGGTGCAACAGGCTCTCAATATGAAAGGTGTCAGTCTTGTCACACCACCCAAAACCAAGCTCTTCTCTGCATTCCATCATTCCTTGACCAGTCACCCAAGTCTGGAACCTCCCCACATAACTACTCCTGCCCCTCCTGTAACACCAAGTGCTACTACAGAGCTTATGGTGTTTATGGGTGCATTTGCTGCAGGAATGGCCAACCCAAATCGCAGTAATATGTCTACTCCTGTCCCTCAGCTTTCCACTCCCAAACACTCTCCTAGTGGACTTCCATCCAGTAACTCATTCGATCCAGAATACGAAGTGAATCCCTATCCCCAAATTGAGGAGTTCCTGCTTGAATTAGACAAGCAAGAGCCCCAACATGCACTCAGTGCATTTACAGATGTGATAGGCAGCAAAGACTTCTACTACATCAATGAATTGTTGGCAATGGGCTCAGAGGCACTGCCATTTCTGACAGGAAGAAGGATTGGGATGTCAGTGGGAAATGCATGGTATCTACTGTCATGGATAGAGAAGAAGGTAAATAGCATCAAAAAAGAGAAGAAGGGTGGCTTGAAGTGAAAATTCAACAAGAACATAGACTATTACAACTAATAAGTAGCACACTAGATATGGCCTGAATGACAAAACCAGCCTTGACATGCTTCTGCATCTACGTGCTCAAAAATGTTGTAAAGAAAAAGAAATGGTTCCGACTTATCCCCAGTCTCAACTATATCCTGAAACTCCTGGCCATACTGTTGAATCCACACTTTTACAAATGAGAAACATTCCTCAATTGGATTGAGGTCTGGTGAGTATGGTGGAAGATAAATAAGCTTCACACCACTGGACCACAGCTTTGAGTTGAGCTAGAAATACATGTCAGATGTAGAAAGACTCACCACTCTGTGCATCTTTCTTTGACACCAGGTACATGATGAATTTGACAGTTATCAAGGACAAGCACACTATGAGGACCAGGATAGGGATTCATAATTTCTAGTAACCCATCCAACCAGGATAAAAACTCATCACCATTATAACTACCAATCTTGATGTGGTTATATATCACTCCATTGGTTGTCAATGCAGGTAAAATCAAGTATCTAGCAAGATAAAGAATTGAGAAGGTAGTTATTGAGCAGACAGATAGTAACACACCGAGTACCACAAACAAAATTTGCACGCTTCCAGGACTGCCATCCTTTCATGCTCCATCCATTGGTCTGATATGTTGTCAAAATATTGACAGCAGACTTGTCTCCACAAATGATACAGCCAGGTGGCTCATCACCAATTGCCAGAAAGAATTCATTACGACATGAC
>RCHF01000784.1:0-51797 GCA_003987895.1 Neonothopanus nambi
AGAACGTTAGACATCTACGATGATTAGATTACAACAGTCATCATTAGGACTGTACACTTTACAGCGATTGGATAATACAAGATTAGTCCACAACAGAGAGCCAGAAAAAAATTGACGTTATAAACAAAGAACTGCAAAGAACATAGCATATATAATCAATCAAAGCGCTACAACGGCTATGAATCGATAGCATCTTGAATAGCGTCTAGTCCGCAAGGAAATGCGACGGTTAAAAATACAATTTAACCCAAGTGATCCATGAACTAACATCACCCTGACCCATAAACGGGTCAAGTAGTGAGTATTGCACGTGCATACAGCGCAAAGTTATTCAGTTCATGGCGTCCTCTGCATCGATAGCCGATGGGCTTTGAGGAGCCGAGGCAATCTGTCTCGTGTCAAAGGTACCGCCGGCACTCCCTACCCATCTCCAGACCCTCAACTCGTCACCGCCTTCCACCTCTTCCATGTTTGCTCTTACATTCGCATTTCCCTCCACTACTTTCTCAACCCTTTCCCAAAGCCTCTTCCGCGTGGCAACGGAATGCTCATCTTGTAAAACCAAATCCCTAAGCTGAATTGAGGAAAGGTAGGGATGCGGGGCAGTAACAGGATCTGTATGATATGCCAACTCCTGATGTCGCAAAGTATCGAGTGCAATTTGGACTAGCCCACTAACGCGTTGAGTTTCGAGCTTCTGTTTAGCACGACGTGTACGATTGAAACGTAACGTTAACATCAAGAGAGTAAAGCCTGGTATCCGTGTAACCGACGGATAAAACCCAGCACAAAAGGTATGGTTAAAATGGAGACCTTTTAGTCCGTTGCGTAAAATTTAGGTAAAATGCACGTACCAAGCACCGTTGACCGCCACTCAGTCCACATGTTCCTGGATTTCACTGTGAGCTGGCAGGACCATGATAGTGTGGGGGATTTGTGGGCGAGATAGCGTTCACCACTAAAGAGCCTCCATTAGTCCCAGAAACATTATGATACAACAGACGTACTTGACATCCTCGCCTATGAGTATACCGCCCCACTGAGCAAGCTGTTGAACAGCCTCGTTGAACAAGTCGTCAAAATTGGGCAACACACGATTTGGCTGAAATAACAAAAAAGGGACGTGAGTCCATACTCGTCAAAGAGGAATAAGCGAAGGGGGGATCCAAACTCAAAAGGTCTCCCAAAACACTTACATCAGCACCCTGTCGCATAGTCTCCTTCAGTTCATTAAGCTGCATGCCCCATCTTCTTGCCTCTCCCCCATCTTCATCTGCAACAGGCCGACCAGCTTCACCACCACAAAGCAGCTCTCCCCGATGTTGTCCAAGCAAAGATTCGATGCCTTTACCCAATACACCAATATGTCGCTTCCTTCGCGGATCTTCTACACAGCTCGGAGGGACTCCGACACTGCCAAAACCAGGAAGCCCATCCGTCAATTCTGAGATTACTTTCCAAGCCATTTCTGCAGGAGTCAAGGAAGTCGACAGTGTTACATTGGAAGGGTCGCTAGCGGGGGGCAAGAACGACAGGAGGAGTGGGGACTTCAGTATGTACGCTTTCTCGCAGCTGACTGCATGCCCGGAACAGAGAGCATGCTCAGGACAAGGAGTACAAGAATTTGGCTGAAACGGTATTAAAAGCGGTGGAGGACAGGGTGGTGACTCCGTGACTTGAGTCAAGTCGTAAAGCGTGGTTCTATTTTGCACGTTGCATTCAGCGGTATGAGCTCGTATGGACCTGAGCTCCTCTAGAACACTATTCGTATTGCTTCCGGGGTCACAATACCCTATTGAAGCTGATACCGTTTTGTAGTCGTAGATCGCATAAGAAAGAAGACTAGCAATCAAAAAGGTCAAGAAACGAGCAAATAATGAGGCGGGTTTGGGCTCGTCCACCGTAGAATCATGGGGTTGCTTGATGACATTACCGCCCTCGATAAGATGTTGATGAGTCGCAGAATGCTGACCCTCTTCATCTTCTTCGCTTTGGTCGACAAGCACTGGCGCTTCATCAAAAATTGTTTCTTCTTTAAGTTCCTCAGATATAACGGCCTCTGATACTGGGGGTTGGGTATCAGGCTCTAGATCGACATCATCCTCCCGGTCTTCGTGCTTGGGAGTGCGAGTAGGAGGAGAGTACGGAGTGGAAACAAAGTTGAAACGTCCAGACTGCCGTGTTGGAGGACTTCCAAAGATAGGTAGATCAGGTTCAAATTTCGACTGAGGTGGAGATAGAGCTGGCGCATATGATACTTTCGGAGGTGAAGACGAAGGCGAGACATTGGGTGGTGCCGACATTGATTTACGTGACTTGCGCGGAGCCGCTGAGCTTCTTCGGGGTTTGTAGCGAACGGGGGAAGGCCGCATAGGAGATGAGGACTCCGCACCAGATTGAAATATATTATTGTCTTCCCATCCGCTGTCATCCTAGATTGAAACGATGGATTCAGATCTTAGATTCCTCGCTGATTTTAAAAAACACCTACACCATGTGAGACGCGACGACCTTGGGCACCCGCAGCCTCAGTCTGCAACATGAATGAGTATGAGGAGGTGCATTACAATGAGAGCTCACAGTTTTCTTTGTTCTTCCAACTTTGCGGGCGGGCAAGTCTTGCTCTTCCGGTTCGCTTTCTTCCTGCAAGGCAGGCTCAACAAAAACTGCAGCTTGGCGGGAAGGACCCCCTAGCCTAGGTTGCGCAGATGAACGACGGCGTTTGGGCTAGATGGTATCGACGATGAGAATTTTAGTTGATGTAAGACAAGGAATCAGGAGACTGACAGGGTCTGGCCGAGGAGGAGATAAGTCATCGTCATCCGGAGGTGCATGAGATAGACGCCTTGACGATCTTCGCACTGAAGGAGGCTATGTAAAGGTGTCGGGTCAGTGCATGAACGCCAATGCCACAGTTGAACTGAGAGCCAACCTTCTTGCTGATATATTCCCCAGTGACACCATCCTTTATACCATCATCACTGGCGATACTATTCTCCTTCTTGAGCCTTTCTTTTTTGAACTTTGAAGCTCTCCGTTTAACTTCATCCTTGAAGACTTGAACGAGTTTTGCCTTAGAATATGGGGTGGGATAGACAATATTGTGATAACCAAGTATTCCCAAGAGTTGGGAGATAGTAAGAGTGCTAGGTTCAAAGTCAGGTTCGAGGTAGTCTCCCTGAGCAATGAGCTGTGCGGCGGTCAGTCGCGAAGACATGGCGGACGGCGTGTGAAGCGTGTTCGTGCCTTCGGCCTGGAATCAACAATCTTGTCACATACGTCACACAGCACGTGATAGTGCAACCGGCATTTGAAATGCCGGCGGAAAGCGTCATTTCTCAACTTCAACGAAGATTCAAAAATTCAATGTTCATAAAGTATATGTATACTGTGTATTTGTTTGACTTCAGATTTCAATACACTTTGTTGAGACCACTTAAGAGTACTGGGGTCTCAATAGACCTCTGCTCCCGAACCATTGGCCCTTGACCTATTGTAGATGGTGTGTGTCAATTCAAGTTCTTATAATAGTGAGACGGCACTTACCATGAAGTTCCAGTAGGCGGCGGGGAAAAGATCCTGAACCCTATATAAGCCTTGAAAACAAAAAAACAAAACTGTATGATACAATACCTTCTTGAAGTGGTAGAAAAGACTACAATGAGAGGCAAATAAGTAAACAGAATACACCCTTTGTTCAAAGGCATAAGTACGAACCGATTGGGTTTCGCCTGGTTCATCCACGCAAAAGACTCTTTAGGCTCTAGCCCGTACTTGAACTCGGCAAGCATGAGTTGACCGTAACCAGTAAGAAGCTAAATTGCGCGAATCACTAATGTATTCCCGGCGAAAAAGAATTATATACGCACAGGGCAGCTGGTGTAACCATCATAACTGGCATTGGCGACTTTGCCAGTGTTCATGACAGAGAAGAGGTTTTCTGTGAGAACAGGAGCTTGTGCGATGATGGCAGCAGCAGTTTTTGACGTGGGGGCTGATGAGCAATCCCCGAGAGAGAAGATGTTACCGTACTTGGTATGCTGAAGAGTGCCAGGATTCACTGAAACCCAGCCGGCTTCGTCTACAATGGGGGTGTTCTTGATCCAGCTTAACGGACCCATTTGAGGGCTGACATGCAGTATGGTATAATTAACATCTACGGTAGTGCCATCAGACTTATTAAATGTGGCCTTGCGGTTAGCAGAATCGATAGCAGTGAGATTGTGTTGGAAGTAACCCCCAACACCTCTTTGCTGCCGAAGTTCATTGAGCGCATCAGAGTATTTCTTGACGCTAAACATCGTAGGCATTCCAGTGTAAAAATCGACATTGATTTTATCTTTTCGAGAAGTCCTTTTGAACCGATCGTAGGCCATCCACATTATTTTCTGGGGTGCTTCGAAGCCGATGAGACATGAGAATAATCTGCGAATAAAAGTTTGTCCGTACCTCCAGCACACTTGATGACCCCAGCAGGCTGCGTGAAGATGGCATTCCCAGCTTGTATGCTCTCGATGTCGTTCCATACTTTGTCGCAGGTGTCGTACGAATAGATCGAAGAGACACCTGACGAGGGATCCTGAAGAGCTTGGGGGAGGCCTTTGATATTATCCCAATTGATTTGCAAGCCAGTTGCCACGACAAGAGCATCGTATGAAAGGCTGCGGCCAGAGGTAGTGGTGACGGTGGAAGACTCAGGAGTAAACGCCTTGATATTTTCGGGTATGTGGGTCAGGAATTTGGGAATGAGAGATGCAAGAGGACGACGTGTTGACGATTTGTTACGTAGTCCTGACCCAACTAGAGTCCTTCAAGCGCGCGCATATAGAATTGATTCATGCATAGACACTGAAAAAGCAGTGCTCACCATCCAGGCTGAAACGCGTGAAACTACATGAATTTCTGTTTGACGTGCGAAATACTCAAACGCACCTGGTAGTAATGATATTCAGCAGAATCTATGATGGCAATATCACCAGGATTCAGCGATTTGCCTGCGGCTTCAAAGCGATTGTAAATCTGATTTGCTACAGAAAGACCAGCACTTCCTAGAAGGAATAGATATAAATAACTGTCATTAGAAGCTGACAAGCGTTATTACCGGCCCCGACAACGATGATTTTGTATTTGTCGGCTGTAGCAGATGTACTTGCGAGTCTGGAGAAAGTTGATAGAGGAACTGCTACGAATTTGCGAGCTGCAAGCATGATGGGAGTGAGAAGAAAAAAGGACGAGTCGAGAGCTCCTCTGCGCAACTTTTTTAAATAAGCTAAATCCCGAATTCCGAATTGTGGATCGGAGAAATCGGAATTTATTTATTTTATTTGCTAAGCACTTGCTAAGCTAAGATAAAGTCACGTGAAATAGTAATATAATGATAATCTGTTCTAATAACGCCTTATCCTCTGCTTTGTCTTCATTTTTTCTCTTCCAGCCGGGCTGGTTCTGTATTATTCTTCTTTTCCCGGCTTTTCATCATACTGGTATGCTGCCAACTCGCCCCAATGTACCAGCTGGAGGCTTGCCTTCTGGTCCTCGTTCGCGTTCTGTTGGTCGTTCGAGGCAACGCGCCGATCCCACCCAGTACAATAGCGAACGTCCAGTATCGTCTCGCCAAATTCAGTCCCAAAGATCCATAGCTTCCTTTCCCCGTGAATCTACACGCGCGGGTCCTCCTTCCAGTTCTCGACCTTCTGAAGCCTCATATCACACTCATTCACGATCTTATGACAATCGACCACAACCACACAGATCCCGTCGTTCAGAAGACTCTGTCACCTCCTCTGGCTCTTCACTTTTTGAGCGCATGAGAAGTGGGGCTGCCAGTTACGCCTCATCATTCACTAGTGTCGACGATGACGACGACTTGAAAGCTGAAGATAACGCCAGAGGGCGTTCGTTGAGAAATCGACGAATCGGCCAATCAGAGACTTTGTCGCCTCAAGGTGAAGTTTACCTTGCTCCTATCAACCTTGAGTAAATTGACTGAAGTATGTATGACTGATTGTGAAGATGTAGTTTCGGATACAGGAACCGGTGATGGTTCCACAATATGGAGTCGCGTCGCTACGGCAGCGAGTACTCTTACCGTAAGCGTGAGCCAAGCTTGGGCTAGCAATATAACAACATTTGCAGGCGAAGGTTATACTGTGTACTATTTTTACACTGTCACGATACTGACCTTTCTACTACAGAGACACCGCCCGGACAAGAATCTCGTCTGACTAGAGCTATGAAGGCATATCACATCGAAAAAGCACGCGACCCCTCCGATCTTCCTGCATGGCTGTTCGACGAGCATGAGCGTCAACCTCGGGTGCGCTCTCGTCCTGTTTTGAATGAAGAGGTCGTTCGAGCGCCAGCAGAAATCCCGAGGTCGCGCAGAGCTCGTCAAGTATCAGGCAGTATTGCATCCACTGATGCTATGTCTCAGCGGTCAGATCAGATTTCCCACAGGACACGAGAGATTTCAAGCCCGCCTCCCAAAGGTACGGATCGCTTGAAAGCGCTACGAGAGGCCAAACGGAATGCCGCTCAGGCACCTGAGAATGAGTTCAGGTCGACCTTGCACGATGGACAGCGAGTAGCCCGCGTCGGGCTACCGTCCGGTCCAGTGGTTAGGAACCGACGAGGCTGACATGCGCACGATATATCATATATGAGGAGTAAATCATTGGTGTATGTACTCATCACGGCTCGAATGAATCATAATTTGGTGATGGAAATTGAAGGGCTAGCCGCTGATACATGATGGATGGTGATTGGTGACGGGGTAGGAATAGTGTGGGACTGTATTCATATGATGTTGTACAAGCTAAAGAATCCTATTGGCCTGGAGATTTCATTTGTTAATGGCCTGCAAACCGGTAGCAGACCTTTTGTAGCAACAGGATCACCCGAGCAAGCCGATCTTTTCAGAAGAACAAGACAGATGCAGCACATGTGCTGACAGCCAATCCACTGTCTTGGGCATCAATGTTGCCATGACGCTTCACATCTCCTCCCAATAAATACCTTCAACCCTTCTGACCTCCCCCCCATCTTTTTTTTCTACGACCTTCCCCTCCCTCCCTTTCGTTTCTCCATCTCTTTTTTAGTCGAGTAGATCCTCGATCCCTTCCTTCTTTCGTTCAAGTCTTGAGGTATGTCTTTCTTTTCTTTTCGTCTCTGTTCTCGACTAACCTCGTGTCTTCAAGATCACCCTCTTTGAAAGAGATTTCAATCGGCAGACCTCCAGGGAGGCTTAATTAGTTTACAGTCCTACGACCCCCACACCTCTACGGTTTTTCCTTTCGTTATTTTATCATGGTTCTTATCACGCCCTTGATTGGTGCTGCTGCCTTCCTTTCCGGCTTTGCTTCGGCTTTGCCCCGACCCGACAGCTCTATTGGTGACGAAGTCGGTGTCTCTGCTCCCAATGGTATCCCCTTGACCGATACGGCTGAGCTGGCCAGGTGAGTCAAACTCTTCAGAACTTCGTCTGTACAAAATGACCTAAAAATTTTATATCTTTTTATAGCCAAACTGCCGCCKATACCGCCGCCTCTACGTCCAGTACCAGCAACAGTGGCAGGTACGGCTCGTCCGATTCCAGCAACAGTGGCAGCTACGGCTCTAGCAACAGTGGCAGCTCTATGTCTAGCTCTGGGTGCTCGTCCGGCGACTGCAGTTCCAGCAGCTCCAACTCCAACTCTGGCTGCTCTTCTGGTGATTGTGGTTCTGCCATGTCAATGGCAGATTCATCAAGCTCGGTAATGATGGATACCTCCACTATGTTGGATACCTCTACCATGATGGACACTTCTACTATGATGACGGACAGCGTCATGGCCACGAGCACCATCTCTTCTGCGCTCTCGTACTCAACGCCGTCGTACGGCTCTGGAAACTCGAATTGGGGAGGGTCCGGGTACGACAACTGTGTTCAACGTAGGTTTTATGTTTGCTTGTTCGTTCACAGTGTAGTTTATCTATCTCATTCTAGAATGCATTGCGTCTTTTGGTTCTCCTGGCTCGTACGCTCCCACCGCCACTAGCGGCAGCATGGGAAGCACTGGTACTGGAGCTACYCACACCGTCATTGTTGCCCCGTCTCAGGGTGTCCTTCGTTACGTCCCCTTCGCTATTAACGCTTCTGTCGGAGACACTATTCAATTCATGTGGGGTGCCAACAACCACACCGTCACGAAGAGTTCCGAGTTGACTCCTTGCAACAAGACCGACCAAGCACCTGTCTTCGCTACGGGCGAGCAGAACAAGGGCTTTATGTGTAAGTTGCATCTGTTTTCAACCTTTAGTTCAATCCAGTTCTAATTCGATTCTTGCTGTTTAGTCACTCAGGTCGTTAACGACACCAACACCACCTTCTTCTACTGCGGTACCCCCACCCACTGTGAGAAGGGTATGTTCGGTATCATGTAAGTATAAATCACCAGCCAGGTTTCGCAACTTCTGACAATTTTGACAATTTTCAAATAGTAACCCTCCTTCTGCCCTCGACTCTCCTACCTCTGTTGCTGGAATGATGCAGAGTATCATGGCTAACGTGAGTCTCTTTTCTCTGTGACGTTATTGTGGATATATTTCTTACTGTCAAAATAGGACACTACCGGTGACATTGCTACCTACGCCGCTTACACTGCCAACCAAACTGCTGGTACCGCGGGTGCTAGCTGGGGTGCAAACATTGACATGTCGAGCATGCCCCAATGGTCTTACTCTCTGGTCGCTGAGAACGTCATGTTCACCCGTAATGTTTTGGCCATGAACCCTGACATCGTGAATGCCGATGGCTCTGTCAACCTCAGCTCTCTCAGCTCCAACCCCATGATGATTCCTCCTGATGTTGGAAGTGCTCTCAATGCTGCCTCTGGTTCTGCCTCGTCTGCAGCTTCCTCAGCGGCAGGAAGTGCCACCGCCAACTCGGCTGCCAGCACTAGCTCTTCTGCTGCTTCAGCTGCCAAATCGAACGGTGCTATTTCGATGTCCTCGTCAAAAGTCATTGTTGGCGCGATGGCTCTCATTGCCACCTTCTTCGCACTCTAGGTTCTGAGCTGATTTTCAGGACGTTACCACATCGGACTTTGTTCATACTACGGCTCAGCCAGTAAAAATACCACAAGGACTTTTTGGTAGAGTAACACATATACCGTATTACTTTAGTCGTTATCTACCCACGACTCATGGACTATGGACTGTTTACAATTTCTCTTTTTCGTTCACTCTGGTGGTCTCATTACTTTATTCCCTTCGCATTCGAGTTATCTGCCTGCTTGTAGAGTTCTCGCTGTGCTTTTTTGGTAGTCGCTGACAGCTATAAAATGCAATATCAGGTTTGACACCACATATTTGGATGAGTGCTTTTGAAAGAAACAACATGGAAGAAAAGAGAATGTTTTGACGCAAAAGCGGTCAAAGCAGGGAAAATCAAGCTTAGCTAAGTACTGGTGCTGTCTAAGCCGAATGCCGGCTACTTGATAGTAAATACAGATAAATATGCTGACAACGTCTGCTTATGCATGGTCATGTGATGTCTGAGGCGCTTTCGTTACGCTTTCTGGAAACGATTTGAAGCCTGTTCCTGTTCCTGCTATTTACCAAACGCCAGTTCGACACACACCAGCTCTCAAAGTCTCATGTCGCAACCGGGTCAAGATGCGAAATTCTTTCAGCGTGGCAAGATTGAGGTATGACCGCCCTTTCATTCAACTTTCAACAGGAGATAGATTGTACATTCTAGGAATTCCGCGCGGAGCTGCAGGCAGCTGAAACAAAGGACAAGAAGTTCGTTAAGCGGAAGACCGTGCTGAAGAAGATTGTTGCCAATATCACGATGGGCACAGATAGTTGGTACAGTTCTCTGTTCACTGATTGCTTTAGACAACTGAGGCTTCATGACAGTGTCGCCATTATTCACGGATGTCGTTCAGTGTTTGGGTACACCACTTCTTGAAATCAAAAAGAGTCAGCAAGCCCTGCACTTTCGTGTCGAAATTATCCTGATTACCGGTTCATAGTGGTCTACCTTTTTCTCGTGAGCTACGGACGCTCAAAGCCAGATCAGATACATCTTGTCATCCCGAACTTCTTACAGGTATGTGTGTAATCGGCAGCCTGATCTCGCCATCTCTCAATTTCTTCCAAGGACTGCAACGATCGTAATCCACTAATCCGTGCACTAGCAATTCGCACCATGTCATACATTCCAATACCTGTTGTCACCGACGCGCTTACGGATAACCTTCGCCATGCCTTGAAGGATCGGGATCCCTATGTGCGCAAGACTGCTGCAATATGCGTGGCGAAGTTGTATGCCGCAGATCCACGTAGAGCCGAGAAAGGTGGTTTCGTGGAAATGCTACGAGATCTCATGCTTGACGCAAATGCTACTGTTGTAGCAAACGCCGTTGCTGCTTTATCTGAAATCGGTGACAGGCAAGACGGTGTAATATTCAAACTCAATTTAGCCACAGCAAATAAATTGCTCGCAGCAATTCCTGAAAGCTCCGAGTGAGTGTTGTCTTTCCTTGTGTCTTTAAGATTAAGATTAAAAATCTTGCATAGATGGGGCCAGATTTACATATTAGACTCTTTGCTTCGATATGTCCCCGAGCGTCATGTCGATGCAGAAGTGATGGCGGAAAGAATTATCGTTCAATTACAACATGGAAATTCGGCGGTAGTCTTAACCACCATCAAAGCACTCCTGTATCTAATGAACTACATGGAGAATCGACAGCTCATAGATTACATATGTAAAAAGATGGGGCCTCCTCTAGGTGAGTGCACTTCTTCGATTCATATACGATGATGTACAGACTAAAACTTCCTTAGTGACACTTCTATCGTCAGGACCTGAAGTGCAATATGTTGCACTACGCAATATATTGCTTATTATTCAGCGACGACCAGCAGTGCTGAAGAATGATGTGCGAGTGTTTTTCTGCAAATACAACGACCCAATCTATGTCAAACTGGCGAAACTCGAGATCATGTATCGCTTGGCGAGGGCAGAAAACGCAAAAGAAGTTCTGGCTGAATTACAGGAGTAAGATTTCTCGAAAGTGATGATTCATGAAACTGATGTCCTCTCCCAGGTACGCATCTGAGGTTGACCTCGACTTCGTACGGAAGGCGGTCCGTTCAATTGGGCGACTAGCAATCAAAGTCGAAGACGCATCGGATGATTGTATCCAGGCCTTGCTGAACCTCATTGAGACAAAGATCACCTATGTTGTCCAGGAAGCGGTCATTGTCATCAAGGATATTTTCCGGAGGTATCCAGGAAAATACGAGGGCATCATCCCTACTTTATGCGAGAATCTCGATGCTTTGGATGAGCCCGAAGCTAAAGCTGCTATGATATGGATCATCGGTCAATTTGCGAACATCATAGATAATGCGGATGAACTGTTGGACGATTTATGTTACACCTTTTTGGAAGAAAGTACAGAGGTTAGTATCCATCTGTTTTGTTGCTTGCTTGATTGCTAACAATGGATTCAGGTTCAACTTGCGTTATTAACCGCTGCTGTCAAGCTTTTCATATACAAATCGAAATCTGACAAGACCAAGGAACTTGTGCACAAAGTTTTGAAATGGGCGACGGAAGAAGTCGATAACCCTGATTTACGAGACCGAGGCTTCATGTACTGGAGAATGCTCGCGATCAACCCTACCGTGGCGGGCGAAATCGTTCTGTCTGAGAAGCCCGCAATTACTACCGACTCCGATCGCATGGACAGAGGAGCTCTCGACCAGCTCTTATTGCATACAGGTACGCTGGGTAGTATATACCATAAAAATCCTGAAGTGCGTGAGCTTATGATATTTTACGGGGACGTGTACTAATTAAATTGCTTCATAGACTTTTATAAGAAACGCGGCCGGAAAAGCTCTCAAAGATAGTCCTGCATTGAACGCTCATTCAAGAGCAGTGCTTGTCCCGTTAGCTCGTACCCAACTCCCTCCGACAGTAGTTTCGGTAGCTGGGCCCGGACCTGTAGAGCCCAATCAACGATCATCTTCCCCTGCGGCTGCCCCCATCCCACCATCGAAAACCGATTCACCAGTAAAACTGCCTGCATCCATCCCACCAGCTGATCCAACTGCATCGGCAGATGGAGGCCAGGACGATGAAGATGAAGACGAGGAACCCAGAGGCCAAGCGAATACTGACCCTTACTCGAACCTTGATGGAGCCTTTGGAAGTTACTTAGCAGATGAACCACGTCCTATAACAGGTAATCAAGGTGGGAGACATGGAGATGAAGATGATTTACTGTTTTGATACCACTACAGACTATCGCTACAACAAATTGACAGTGTATAACAAAAAGGATCTTAATACCAGTGGTGATATAGTCAAAATAGATTCTGAATGCTCTGAGAAATCTGTGCAAATGATGATTTAGGGCGAAGAGAGTTGTAGTGCTAGAAACTGCGTCAGCCACAAGCTTACGAGTCAAAGCAAGACTTGCCTCTCCTAGACCATACATGCGCCGATGATAGCTGATGCGCACAACACGCTTGTCACGAATGTCTCCATCGTGTGGCGTACCTGTGGGGTTATGTATCACCACCGGAGGTCTACCTGATTGGATGACATGAATGGGAACATTGAAGGCGCGACTCAAAGCTAATATTTCAGGTTCGCCACCCCACACAGCCGTATCGCGAATTGACTGGCAGTAAAGATCGAATTCCCGAGGATTCATCATACCGCCATGAAGAGCGCCTGGGGCGTCTTCACCTTCAGCAGATGGTAGAAAAGGCAGAAAGTCATCAGGATGGGAATGAATGTAGTTGCACGCTGCCAGCCGGGTTGTAGCATAGTTAGCCTGGGCAGCAGGTAATATTGACAGCAATGCGAGCTGATCTGCAACCGCAGAGAATAGACAATGACCATCAGGATTTATCTAACTCGAGATCAGCTGTGGCATTATTGTTAAGGACGCGAAGCGGCGCCTTGCCTCGTAAATCTGAACGTCTAGCTCATCACATATTCGTTTTATATTCAGCTCCTCCTCTTTGGTTTCTTTTTCCAGTTGTGCCTCTAAAGCCGGATTACTAGCAGGCTGCGACTCTGCCAGAGCAGCTGCTTTTCGAGCCTGAACAAAGAGGAGACTCTAGAATGTTAAATGGAACGAGGATTTGCGCGCTCACCTGTCGAGCTTGAAACCGACTTTTTGAATCTTTCTTTTTGGTCTTTTCATCTTGATTTGCCTGTTGGTTGAGCTGCATTTCTTGAATAACTTGGGCAGACTCGGCCTGTACGACCTGATCTTTGGAGTCGAGCTGGGCCAGAAGATCATCCATCAACTCATCGTCGTCGGCCATGTCTGGTGGTGGGGTAGGTTGAGAAGGTGGAGAAATGGCTTTCTTCAACTTATTCTTTTTTGAGCTTCCCATGAATTATGACGACGAGAGACGAATGAGAGGTGGTGTCAGAAGATGAGAATCAAATGAACTTGGTATCTTATCTTATCTACTAGTACTACAGTTGCATTGCAGAGGCTTCTCAAACTCCAGTTGAAAAGCTTTAACATAGGCGAAGTCGATAGAAAATGAGATTTACATTTCTATAGGGCCACAAAG
Organism: Neonothopanus nambi; assembly: GCA_003987895.1. Classification (NCBI taxonomy): domain Eukaryota; kingdom Fungi; phylum Basidiomycota; class Agaricomycetes; order Agaricales; family Omphalotaceae; genus Neonothopanus; species Neonothopanus nambi. The sequence goes on from RCHF01000784.1 coordinate 13,597, forward strand.
GACGGCTGTCCTTCAGAAGGTGCCTACCAACTGTACCGTGAAAACAAGCAGCCGTCATATCAATCGAATCAACAGTACCAAAGCCGCTGCTATCATCTGCTTAGTTATTCGTTGCAGTTCTAACTTCTCGTCTTTAATTTGTAGACTTGAACACTGTGAACATGTCAGATCCTCCTAGCGATCTCATACCCTTGGAGAAAAGACTTTTGGACCTACTCGCCACCATCCGTGATGCGAACTCTGATAAGCCCAAGGCATGGCAGGAGGTCACCAGCACTGCTCAGTCTATTGCCAACGGATTGCGTATCAGGGACGGCGTAGGTAGGCATATCATGCTAGCTTTCTCTTTTTCTTCTTTCTTACTCCGATCTATTCTTCTAGTAGACAATCACACCCTGCTCGGGAAGACTTCGCTTCCCCAGACTTTATATTCCCTCTACAACCTTGCTCTTGATGGTTCCACTATTCCTGATTCAGAATACACGTCCCCAGTATTCGAAATTCTTCGGGTATCAGCTAATCTATGCGTGGACCATGGTCAGTTTCGATTCTACGACTCCGTTATGCTGTTCTCACAATCAATATTGATAGATGAAAACAGAGCTTTACTGTTGGAGGTGGGCCTTCCCCAGGCCCTTGTCTCGCTTTTGGAAGGCTATTGTGAATCCATTCCATCTCCACCCCAAGCAGAACCGCTATCTCTCTCGACTCCCCATTTGAAAGTTATCAGGACAGCTGTCGGAGTGTTGCTGAATGCTAGTGTTGGCTATGGTACGTAAACATTAGTTCACAGTCTCGCGTTTTTCTGACTTCCGACTCGCTACAGAGCCAGTGAAATTTAGATTAATTTCTCTCGAAGCTGGTATGACAATGTTGAGATTATCTACCGCTATATACCCCCCAGGTGCATGGTTGAACGCGCATCCAATCAAAGACGCCAATGATATTCCTGAAGATCTAGAGGAGTCATGGACGATTCGGTGTGGTTTGTCGAGTTGGGTGTGGAGAACAGTTTCGGTACTCAAGGATACAAAGGACGAATGTGAGTGCACTGGCCTCCTTCAAGGGAATCCTCGGTGTTGACTATAGAGGAATATAAGCTCTTCAGATTTTCAGTCCAGACGTGCTTCCCTTGCTGACGCCCTCACTTGTCTCATTCACTCCACCACATCTATCTTCCTCTTCAGCGCATTTTAAACACGACTCACCCATGTTCACTACGCTTCTTCAAGCTGACTTTGAAGCTCTAGAGGAATCTTGTACTCTCATAGAATCCTTATCATTAGATATCGAGGAGGTCAGGCTATCATTGGCCCGCGGATTTCAGACTCCTGCAGAACATTCAGGCATCCCGTGCCTCTCTTTCATCCTGGATTTCATTGAGAAAGGGGACTATTCGCCACTTTGGAAAGATGCACCCGCTGATTTTGATGCAAAGCGAAAGGTGAAAGCGTTTGATATGTTTCGAGCGGCTTTGATCAAGAGTGTTGTGGAAGTTGCCGGTGAAGAACAGAACGAGGAAGTGCTGTGGGACCATTCCTCGGACAAAGATGGAGGTGACTTTGTTCGGAAGATGGTTGAGTGGATCAAGTGTTTTGTGTCTGATATGGAGAAGGGCTCGGGTGTGTTCTTCGACAGGACGGATCTGGTCATTTGTGCTAGCTTGTCTCTCGGAAACTTGTCTAGACGAGGTGAGACCACTACGGGATGCAGCAGCACCGTGACTGATAAGAATTTTTTTAGAAAGAAACGCAACTGTACTACTATCTCCCCCTCATTCACTAGCCCCCGTACTGGCTTCCAAACATCTTCTTTCACCTTCTACTGACATCAAGGTGAAGCATGGTGTCTTGGGTCTTCTGAAGCATTTAGCACAATCAGCCTCAGTACCTTCCGAGATACACACATTGCTTGGTCAAGCAGGAATGGTACGAAACATAATAGGAAGTGGTGTCTGGGACGAAAAAGCAGATGCGATGGCTGAAGTAGTTCAGCTTAGTGCGATAGGTGTCGTCAAACATATGTGCAACTCAAATGGTTGGAGTTTTGTATTTTCACACAGGTTTCAGGTGTGCCTAATGTACTCGTATTTCTTCCAGTGGATAACACCCTCGAGTTCGTACTTCCGTCGAGCGACAAGGTGCCTATACCGGCGACAGGCCTATCACAAATACTCGCTCTCGTGAAGCGTTCAGATTCTATTCCCGTCAAAAGTGAAGGAACCCGAGTGCTTGTCAATGTTATCAAATCTCTTTGGTCTAACGATATCATTGGTAGTCCTCTTTCTACGACTTCTTCACCGATCGCGAACGGAACTCTTGATACCGAAACATTAGCCGAAAGGGAAAAGAGAAAACAGGAAGCTATGCGCATTGTTCTTACATTACCCTGCGCCACTGCCCTCGCAAGCCTCGTAGGGCGCAGCGGAAAATATCCGCTTCTGGTGAACGAGGGCGTAGTAGCACTGACTTTACTGAGCACGCAAAGAGCTGGCGGTAAACGAATTTACTTCCGGTCTTTCATTAAATATTGACGTACGATTTTTAGCTCCGCTCGTCTTGAAGGCCATGTTGGCACCATTGTCATTTGATACACCTCCGCCCTCATCTGCCGAGCCACCTTCCGCATCTACTTCAGTCACGAGCGATGTGAGCTCTCCGGCGGTTGCCACGCCATCCACTCGTGGTCATCTGCCTGTTCCTCAGACGCCGCTGGACATGCTTATTGCGGTCTTGAAGAACGTTGACAATCCTGTCAATTTTCAGGTTGAGGTCCGCATCAACGTCTGTTCTTTGTTCATTCAAATCAGCCGCAATTCCTCCGGTGAGGAGTTTACGAAGGTCAAGGAAACCGTGAAGCCTGTCATGGAGAAGATTTCTGGGAATTTGCAAGCTGCGGAGGGAAAAGAAGAGATGCTTGCAAAGGCGATCAAAAAAGTTCTCGATACATGGGCATGACGGGCTATACCATTTTCTCCCTAATTATGTCTGGACTGTACCTATGTGTGTTTTGAGTAGATATAAAAATGTTTTTCATTGCGTCCATCCTTCGAAGTTCACCTTTTATTTTATGTAAATTATGTAAGATGAATTGGCTGGTCCAGCTGACCTCTGAGCCGGCTATATGGCTTGCCCACGTAGCCGCGACGGTATAACGAGAGAACGCATCGTCTGCTAGTGCTTCATGAGTATACCTACTGTTGATATATTCCAAGGGATCGCCACCATAACTCTCAATCGGCCCAAGAGTTATAACGCTTTAACCGCCGAAGGTCCTATTCAATCTCGATTCTCGTTCTTCTAGGTGGCGCTCAACCGTTTATTACAGATTATGACGCTCTTGCGTGCGCGCTGCGAGATATAGACAAAAGAGACGACGTTGTTGTAACGGTTTGGCAAGGTGAGCTCTGCAGTGCCGAACGCAGTTCAAGTATACCATCTCACAGCCCGAGTCTCGAAAGCTACTGGCAAATGGTTTTGCGCGTGAGTCCATCGTGAATTGCCCTTGGTTGTCGTTGTCAGTCTCACTTTGTTCAAAGAGGTACAGACGTAAAGAATCGTTCTATGGAACAGCAGCAGTCGAATATCCCGGATGACTCAATTCGGACAGCTTTTGTGAGACGTGTTTCTCATACGACGACAGATTGTGGTCATGCTGTAAATATACTGCTTTTATACCTACCTTGACTTTGTTCACCTTTCAACATAGTTTTATACTCACAGGAAAATATTAGTTGCTGCTTTGAACGGTCCAGTGATGGGTAAGTGCGCTTTACAGTATACGAATGCCTCGGCGAACATTGATATCTCTTCCAGGAATTGCTGCAGGTATGTCTGTCACTGCGGAAATTGCTTCAGTTGCCCTTGTCGCTGATTAGAAGTAAGCCTTTCTGGGGTATTTTGATTTCATATATTGTCTGCCAGACGTCTGGCTTTCTGTCCCGTTCACATTCTTAGGTAAGATGTAATGGTTTCGACTTACAATTCTCCTGTGTTCAAGAATACAACTGCATAGGTATCATTGCTGAAGGCGGTTCTAGTGTCAGCTTTGTGAATAGGAGTAAACCAATTTCGAGCTCTGTCGTGATTACAAGTAACAACATCTCTTGATTTTAGTGGGTGTAGCGAAAGCCAATGAGGTACTTCTGTGGGGCAAGAAAAAGGATGCACGCGAGCTTCTCGATTGCGGCTTCATAAAGTAGGCTTTTCTCTTTACCTATCATCGCTATTGGGACTAACGATTATTTGAATAGCGAGATATTTCCTTCTCAGCCAGTCGAAGATTTTCATGTCGCTGTCCGTGATCGGCTACTCAAGGAATTGGATGGCTTGGATCCTGCGGCTCTATTGTCGGTCAAGAATCTTCTCCGGGAAGGGTTGAATGATAAGAATGACCCAAATGCTGTTAATCTTAGGGAGAGTTACGGTGAGTGCCCCGGGTGTTTCACTTGTTCGTACCTGGAGTATTTATTTTACTGTGTAGCTCAAGCGGAAAGATTTGCTAGTGGCGTGCCTGCTCGACAGTTTGGTAGAATCGCGAGGAAAGAGATCAGACACAAGCTGTAAGACTTTATACTTCCAGAACACATTGTTTTATTGCCCGGTTCGTGGTGTGAATTAACAAAGTTGCAGACAAACTCAATAAGTACTCAGTACTCAGCCGGTATATGTATTGGATACAATTCTAACGGGCGTGTGTTGTGAGAACGTCTGAGCGACAGTAGATTGCTTGATCAAGTTGACCCTATTCACTGTCTCTCTAGATTATGCGTTTGCAAGCATTCCATCTCTTTACATCTTTGGCGGACCTCTTCAAAGAAATTTTATAGGTTCGAGGGAAAGGCTGGGAAAGGAAGTTGTTTTTTGCCCTGACCCGTGACCAAGCAGGGCCAAGCACCTCCAAGCACTCGCAATAGCTCGCAATTCTTGGCAATGGGTATTATCCCCATCCGCTTTTTCCTAACTCCATGCAATCGTGATGGATGATGGAATATCCTGTGGACGATCGTATACAAAAGGCGCAGTTAATCTGAATTGACCTCTTGTTCATTTCTCATGGCCAATAGCAAGGACCTCGAGGCATCCTCAATAACATCTCGGTCGGTAGATGCTGCTCTCAATGATCCTGAGCTGGAAAACCAGCCCACACTTCACCGTGGATTGAAGGCCCGTCAAATCTCAATGATTGCTGTAAGTCTGCATCAATTATCCCGTGCCAACGTTTACTAAATGTTGGTCGAAGCTTGGAGGAGCAGTTGGTACTGGTCTGATTATCGGCTCTGGAACTGCGCTTCAAAGAGGAGGACCCCTAGGACTTTTGCTGGGTTACATCTATGTGGGCTTCGTGTGCTACTTGGTCATGATTGGGTTAGGAGAGATGGCCGCTTTTCTACCACACAAGAAGGGTTTTGCCGGTTATGCCACTCGCTTCGTAGATCCAGCTATGGGCTTTGCACTCGGATGGAACTATCTTCTAAAATATGTAAGTCCTTTTTGAGCTTCTTAGGACATTATAACTTATTTGTTGTACATTTAGCTTATCGTTACTCCAAACAACATCAATGCAGCTGGAGTAGTGGTGCAATATTGGACCCGATCTGTTCATATTGCGGTTTGGATGGGTACGGTTATTTAAATGCTCGTAATAAAGTGATGAGGGTAACACATGATACAGTGATATTCATTGCTTTCAGTAAGTACTCGTCCCGCAAAACCGTACTCATCGTGCCACATTTCTCAATAGGATGAGTTAGTCTTTATTGTCAACCTTCTGGGGGTGCGCGTATTTGGTGAACTGGAGTTTTGGTTTTCAAGTATCAAAGGCATGTCTCTTTTAAGCTTTCGCGCTCTTTTTTCTAAGTGACTTCTGCAGTCATCTCACTGATCGGTTTACTATTGATGGGGATAATAATCGACCTGGGTATGTCAATCGCTATGATTGCACTTTGAAAACAACGAGATAAACTTTGAGCTAGGTGGCAACCCAAAGCATGACCGTATGGGATTCCGTTACTGGCAACATCCTTATGGGCCAATGGGGCACTATTTGAAGTCTCAAGTCCATGACGAGCATCTTTCTATTTTCCTTGGTTTCTGGAGCACTTTGACAAATGCACTGTTTGCTTATATTGGAACTGAACTTATTGGGGTACGTAGTTCGACGGATTAACGCGTTGCTGAACAACCTTTTCTAACGGAATCTGACAGGTCACTGTTGGAGAGGTCAGCTTTCCTCTCTTGGCTTTGGCTAATTGACTAAAGACTTTCAAGGCCGAGAATCCCCGTCGCAACATTCCCATAGCTATTAGGCAAACGTTCTTCCGTATCTTAGTCTTCTACGTCGGAGGTGTCTTTGTGATTGGCTTGATCGTCCCTAGTACAGATAATTCGCTCTTTGTAGCCACGAAAGCAAAGACCGGTGGTGAGTCTCGTCACAAGCATATCTGAGTTCTGATTGACTCACGAATACTACTAGCTGCGGCTTCGCCTTTTGTTGTTGGTAGGCACTTCCAATCCATGACTATCCCTGATGCTAAGAACTACCTCAGCTACCACTCTCGTTGGCATTAGAGTCCTCAATCATGTCATCAACGCTGCCATCCTTCTCTTTGTTTTAAGCGCTGCAAACTCTGACTTGTACATTGCCTCGCGAACACTATATGGTTTAGCTATAGAGGGGAAGGCTCCAGGGATTTTTAGACGTGTCAACCGTCGGGGCGTGCCTTATCCAGCTCTCATACTCTCCACATTATTCTGCGGACTGGTATTTCTCAACGTAGCGTCTTCAGGTAACYTCCCATGCGCAATCATTTCGAGAGAGCCAATAATTTAATCATTGCTCGTTGTCTATCACAGGTGCAAAAGGTATATCCTTCTGTTAATACCGTGGCCAAGACTAGACTCATGCATGTAATTCGCTCCTAGTGTTCACATGGTTTGTCAACTTAGTTTCAACATTCGGAGCCATCACTTGGATGTGTATTGCCTATTCGCACATGTCGGTCGCCTTTGATTTCTGGGCTTCTGCTGTATCCTCTAAAGCTGCTCTTCCTAGTGCCTTCATGCGAGCACTCAAAGCTCAGGGAAAGTCTCGCAGCAGTCTGCCATACTCAGCGCCATTTCAGCCATATGGAAGGTAAGCTTGTCATGGAAGTATAATGATGTATGGTTCACTAAAGGGTTGGCGGTGTAGTTGGATTGCCTTGATATCTACAGCAATTATTACTCTCTTCAAGGGATTCGATACCTTCATTCCATTCACAAAGGACACTTTYGTCACGTCATATATTGCCCTGCCAGTTTTTGCGATTTTGTATTTTGGGTACAAGATCTTCTACAGGACTAGGGCCATTGCACCGGCAGATGTAGACCTGGTAACAGGCATCGAAGCATTCGACGAAGAAGAAAAAAGGGACAACCTGATGACGGAGGATAGCAAAGCTATATGATAGTCTACGTACCGTGCTTTGTGCTGTGTATTAGTCTAAGTCACGCCTCGAGGTCAGCGACATTACATCATCGATTTTTGCGTGTCCCATTCGGTCTGAATTAGGAAGTGGGTTACTGAGCGCGGAACATGTATTCAGCAACTCAGACAATTTTACTGGTCCTCGATATGATCAGCACTTGTATCCTATTACACATACGACGTCGGCAGTCGCTGCCTTAAGTTGGTAAACTTTCCGTCTCTGTATGTATAAAATCCTCTTCCTCTCGCTCATCACATTCCTATTCGCATATCTTTTCACCTTCTGGAAGCTTCCAGATACCAGTATAAAATCGAACTCGACCACCTCTGTATCTACTGTGTTGAACGATAGTATGGCCGTCGCATCCGTCTCTCGCAAGATCGTGAAGAAGGTCTTCGCTGTGGAAACCCCTGAGGTATTGCTTTGTAGGCGCAGGTCTGCTGTTCCATCTCCTTATCCTTTCTTGTGTATAGGGCGCAGGCGCATTGGTTAGACGGAGCATTGGATCTATGACATTGCGCAATCTGTCCCCGTTCTTGATGTTGGGTAAGCTGAATAAATCATTTCAGTCCGTTTTACTGAGTAAATTCTCTCGATAGATCACTTCCATGTTTCTAAAGGAGCCGTACGTTGCTTATCGAGCTCGCCTAGAAAGCTGTGGGATGCTAAATTCATGATCACAGGGGTTCCCTGACCATCCACATCGAGGCCAGGCAACAGTCACCTACATGCTAGAAGGGTAAGCGATTGGCTTTAATCGCAGAGGCATTTCTGGAAATACCGTTGTTAGAGCGAGCAGACACGAAGACTCCGCTGGGCATAAAGGCACAATCGGTGCGCAAGCTTATCCAATCTCTGAAGCAAAAATTTTTGATTCATATTCATGGATAAATAGAAGCCGGTGGTGTGCAATGGATGTGTGCAGGGCGAGGAATCATCCACGCGGAAATGCCAGTGCACAGCAATGATGGCCCCGAGCCTAGAGGGATGCAGTTATGGGTGGACCTGCCCAAGCAAGTATGTGTCACTTTTGTAGAGTATTTCAATGGGGTCTCAATTTATCTGACAGTTCAAGATGGTCGAGCCATCATACCAAGAGCTGGGGCCAGAGCAGTAAGTTTTCTTCTCATAATGACGAAGTAGGTGTGATATAACTCAGTTACTATTCACCAGTATCCCGACTGCATACCCGGAGGGACCCGATGGCCCTGTCAGGATTAAAGTTATTAGTGGCAAGAGCCATGGTGTGGAATCGCCAGTCAGGCCTCTTGGAGGATGTTGGTACTTCCATGTCATTTTTGATAAGAAAGGAGGCACCATATTTCAGCAGATTCGTAAGTAATTGGTTTGCACTGCATACTAAGCTTATACTTATAGTTCACTCCCAGCTGCGAACTGGACTGCTTTCATATACAGTAAGTCAACTAGCCATTGATATCGAAGCACATTCAGATATACTTGCATCATCTAGTCTGGAAGGGCTCTGTTCTCGTGGGCAGCGAGACGATGCCAGTCGAAGCATTCAACACAATCGTATTGTCGTCCGACACCACCGAGACAGGTGTTTCGATGACCGCAGGAGAAGATAATACAGAATTTATCCTTGTACGTGATTGGATTCTGTTACTTCAAATGCGCTGGAGTCATGTAATGCAAATCTAGGTTGCCGGCGAGCCTTTGGATCAGACTGTCTTCCAGTACGGGCCTTTTGTTATGACTACACGAGAAGAAATCCAGAAGACTCTCATCGATTGTGAGTGCATATGAAAGGCGCAGGAACACAGCTGACCGTTTATTGCATAAACAGACCAAATGGGAATGAACGGGTTTGAGAAGGCACATACATGGCAGAGTGAGATTGCAAAAGAGTAATCAACTTATTTAACTAAAATTTGTATATCTGTCTTTTACTTTTCGTATGGTAGAATCATTATACGAGGGAAAGTGTAATATTGAATCATTAAGCCCGCCTCTTCTTCCTCTTCACTTCTGCATCACTTTCATCGCCTACGTTTTCCATCTCATTCCAGACAGCATCATCATCTGCTTCTGCGGGGTCCAGAGTGCTTTTACAAGCATCACCATCCCAAGCGATGGCGGTTGGTGCGCTCTGCATGTAAATCCTTTCCAACACTTCACCCTTGCGCTCTTGCTGCTGACCAAGTTGTGCTGGGGGAGGCCATATACTGTGAATTCGTGCGTAACGATCTTGTGATACCGAAGCCATTAATGATGGAGTAGGTGCCATTGATACAATGGCTCCAGAGATCCCTGGTTTATCGAAATGCATTAAGTGAACAAGCTAAGAAACCAATCAGGAATTGCCCACCTTTGTAACTATATGCCATCTGCCCGTTCCGAAGATCGAGAGAAAAGAGATTAGATCCACCATCTCCAACGAAAACTTCACTGTCAGGTTAAATACGGATGAACTATTGAGAACAAGTATAGTGAGTGAGCACAATCACAATAACGCACTGTTCATTGAACCCTCGTTCCACAGCAATTACCCCGCCAACTGTTGCAGCGTTGTTCCAGTCTGACACAGGGCGACGTGATGCTCGGGTATCGTATCGCCTAACATGACCCAGCTGAGTGCCGACAAGCAAGTGGTAATTAGAGGCTGAGGATGGAGGGAGGTAAGTTAGGGTTGTGATCCGGATCGGCTGGCGCAAGCTCAGGTTGTCATTGGCAGTCTGATAGTTCAAAATGAACAAAAAATTGCTTCAAAGAAAATTTGAAATACCGACATTTTTGGCACGCCAGATTTCGCAAGGGAAGAGAGCATCACGTTTTCTTTTTTGACCGGTTGTGTTGTTGAGGTCGCTTCGAGTTTGGAACGACTTTTCGGTATCCCAGATAGAAAGGTCTACTTCATCGCCGCCATATGCAAATGATTCGTGACCTTGAGAGAGGCGCCAGTCACAAAGACGCATAGGAAGCGAAGCAGTAAGAGAAGATTGCCCTTCCTCAATTGGCGTCATTCGCAGTGCTCCGTTAGAGGTACATGAATATACATGCCTAATGATCACTAGATGTCTCAGGGTCGAAACCAAGAAACAGAAGATATGCACGTACGTTTCTGAAAGGGCCAAACCCACGTACCGACCTGACTTGAGTCGATTCTCCGTCCAATGTTGTAGAATCTCTATCGTGTCGTCTTGCGTTAAGGAGCATAATCTTGTGGAGCCATTAGAGTAAGCTGCCGCTAGCTATCCTTCATACAAACATTAGAACGAATGCAGCTTCATCCGGAGCAAAGATAAAAAATAGAAAGAAATATAAGTACCAGAGGGCTGGAGGAAGTAGACGGATTTAGGACAGATATGGCTTGCACGCTAGAGGCATTCACACTAGAGGTGCTTGCGAGACCAAATTTTAATTGCGACTTATTCTCTTTAGCTTCTGAGTCGTAGCGCAAAATTTTGAGGTTGCCTAGCTGGTCGCCTGTGATAAAACGCATGTTGTGTCCGTCACAGAACGTGACGGCCACTCTTACCATTCTTGGGCTTCAGCCATTCTTGACCTATGGACCTCAAGGAACTCAGCAAACTCGAGAAACTGACTGCCAAGTCCTTTGGAAAAGCCAAAACAGCTTCTATTTCAGACTCTCTGGACTCACTTCTATCTTCGCTTCAATATGCTAAAGCTCATGCAAACGACTTATCCCAAGATTCCTGGAAACCTATCGCTGAAGCTATAGATGCTAAGAAGAAGGAAATAGATGATCGCCAGAAAGAAATATACTCATCCGTGTCTCGGCTGGGCAAAGCAATTGATAAGGTGTGTTCTCTAAGGGTTACTAGAATCTATGAAGTCTATTGCTAATGTGTGTATAGAAAATCCCCACACCATTGCCTTCGTTTCCTGGTCTTTTCGAAAGTGACGTTTCGATAGCTGCATTAGAGAGAACTATTGCTTTACACTTTCTACGAACCGGCCAATTCGAAACCGCTCAAGCCTTTCTGGAAGTACGTGATAGCATTCGCGAGCGTGATTTATATACCTAATGCTATGAACAGGAGTCAGCAGTAGACATACCTATGGGCCTACATACCGAATTCATTGATTTGCATCGTATACTGAAAGCGCTTCGCAATCAGGATATTGGCCCAGCACTTTTGTAGGTTCCACGACGGATATGTGGGTTCTACAGACTAATTTTTTGACGTAGATGGGCGACTCGGCACCGATCCTTCCTTCAATCCCGTTCTTCCCCACTAGAGTTCTACCTCCATCGTTCTCAATACATCCGCTTGCTCTTGTCGAACCACCCGCCAAATCCTCTTCTTGCTATATCATATGCTAACGCCTCATTGAGGCCATTCTTCAACGAACATAAGACAGAGTTCATGCGTCTCATGACGTGTGTTGCCTTCCTTCCTCTCTCCAAACTACAGACATCTCCATATGCTGATTTGGCTTCTCCGTCATTACATTTCGATCTTGAGCCTCTTTTTGCCAAGGAATACTGCGCAAACCTAGGTATGAGTCGGCAAGTGCCACTTAGAGTCGTAGGAGACATTGGAGGCGGCGGAGCCTTGGCTAAGATCGAGAAAGGGCAGAGAGTAATACGAGAACGGAAGAGCGGATGGAGCCAAAGGAACGAATTACCGGTATGTACTGATCATTTCAGAGCCGCTCTGAGATTTGAATTTTCCCGATACAGATTGAGATTCCCCTCCCGCTGGAGAATCGTTACCACTCAATCTTTACCTGTCCTGTATCAAAAGAACAATCTACGGAGCAAAATCCTCCCATGATGATGGTGTGTGGGCATGTCATAACCAAAGACAGCTTGCAGAAACTGAGTAAACCTGGCGGGTGAGTAGGGCTTTTCATGGTTGATGACTAGCTGTTCATGATATCTAGGCGCGTGAAATGCCCTTACTGTCCCACAGAATCGCTTTCTACTTCTGCTATCCAAGTATATTTTTGATGAGATGTATCACACCTAGATGTTGTAATTTTGTAATGTAGCTGTATTATAACCATTGTTCCCTACCGTGTTTATTGCACTAGCCATATAGGTGTGAACATTGTCAAAGCAGTTGATCCATAACTGCTTATAGATAGTGCACGACGTAATCTGTCACGTCCGTCACACCGTTACAATGAGGCCAAGTCAGGCCATCACGTGATAGCTACAGCCCTTGCCCACGGAACTGAAGATCGCGCGTTATCCTCGTTCATCATGGAGGTTGGTTCGATTTCTAGCGCTCTTTCATCGCTATTCTGACAAGAATTACTAGGCTTTGCTCGATTTCTCTGGAGAGTTTGATGTCGCGCTTCTCGACAAGGTCGTCATGGCCTTTTACACTAGCTCTGGACCAGAGGTTGCTTTTCTTATGCTCAACTCCAACCCCCGATGCTCATTTTTCTGTGGCAATCTAGCAAAAACTGGCGCAGCAAGTGTTAACACAGTTTGAAGAACATCCGGACTCGTGGACCCGGGTTCCAGATATCTTGGAGCGATCTTCATTTCCTCAAGCCAAGGTTCGGGCGTTATGTTGCGTTCTGTGTTTTAGACTTTGAATCTGAATTTATCGCATCCTATACAGTACATCGGCTTGCAGATATTGGAAAAACTGATTACAACGAGGTGGAAATCATTACCTGAAGGTCAACGACAAGGTCCGCTTTCCGCGTTTAGATCCACTTGAACGTAGTGGGGTTTTAACATCGTAGTTATTTAGGAATCAGGAACTTCGTAGTTGGAGTGACAGTCAAAGTTGCGTCCGATGAAACAACGATGAGGAAAGAGAAGACGTATATAAACAAGCTGAACTTGGCGCTTATCCAGGTCAACACACAATTCATCTCCTGAATTGGATTGACATACTTACGTCGCGTTCTGTAGATCCTCAAACAGGAATGGCCTCATAATTGGCCGAATTTCATCACGGAGCTTGTCGAATCATCCAAGACCAATCTTTCCCTGTGCGAGAATAACATGGTCATCTTGAAGCTACTTTCCGAAGAGATCTTCGATTTCTCTGCTGAGCAGATGACACAAAACAAGATCAAGAGCTTGAAGAATCAAATGTGCGGGGAGTTCTCTGATATCTTCAAACTCTGTTCGGAAGTTCTGGAGGAAGCAAACAAAACCTCTCTCATCAAGGCCACGCTCGAAACATTCTTAAGGTTCCTGAACTGGATTCCTTTGGGATTCATCTTTGAGACAACCATTATTGATTTATTGCTGAACCGCGTACGTAGGCCAACATTCGTATTCAGATTCTGCTTACAAGTCTTTTATGCTGTAGTTCCTCGAAGCTCCCGAGTTTCGCAATGTCACCCTAAAGTGCCTAGCAGAAATTGCTGCTCTCAATGTCGGGCCAGAATATGATCCCAAATTCGTCATCTTATTTGCTATGGTCATGACTTCAGTCAACCGCATGATCCCCCCAAGCACTAATATTGCACAAGCTTACGCTAACGCTGGCGATGCTGGTCAAGAACTAGTGCTCAATCTTTCTCTCTTCCTTTCCAACTTCCTCTCCAATCACCTCCGTGCGGTTGAGACTGAGAACAATCGCGACGTCCTGCTCAATGCACACCTCTATATGGTCAAAGTATCTCAAGTAGATGAACGGGAAATTTTCAAGATTTGCTTGGAGTACTGGTTGAAACTCGTGGCAGAGCTGTATGATGAAATACAGAACTTGCCAATTGGAGACTCGGGCTTATTGATGGGTTTGAACTTGGGTGGCTCAAATGGAAGCATGTTAAATGGCATGTCTTTGAGGAAGAACATTTACAGCGATGTCCTCTCTAACCTGCGGCTGGTGGTTATCGAGCGAATGGTGAAACCTGAAGAGGTGGGTTCATTAGATATTATTGCGATGTTCCCTTCTCAATTTCTCTTTAGGTCCTCATTGTCGAGAATGAAGAAGGAGAAATTGTTCGCGAGTTCATGAAGGAAAGCGACACCATAGTCCTCTACAAAGCTATGCGTGAATTACTGGTCTATTTAACCCATCTCGACGTTGCCGACACCGAAACCATTCTTACTGAAAAACTTGCAAAACAAGTTGATGGCTCCGAATGGTCATGGCAGAATCTAAATACTCTATGCTGGGCCATTGGCTCTATATCTGGCGCAATGAGTGAGTTACTTGTGCCCGTATTTGTTATCTTCCTGAAGTAATCAATTGCCATAGACGAGGAGACTGAAAAACGCTTCTTGGTTACTGTCATCAAAGATTTGTTGGGTCTCTGCGAAATCAAACGAGGCAAAGACAACAAAGCTGTAGTGGCTTCAGATATCATGTACATCGTTGGACAATACCCTCGCTTCCTCAAAGCACATTGGAAGTTCCTAAAGACAGTAGTGAACAAATTATTCGAATTCATGCATGAGACACATGAAGGTATGGCCTTCTTCATATTACTTGCAGCTTTTAGTCTAATATTTTTATCAGGTGTTCAGGATATGGCCTGCGATACTTTTATTAAGATAGCTCAAAAATGTCGGCGGCATTTTGTCATGCAGCAGTCTGGCGAACAAGAACCCTTTGTAGACGAAATCTTGCGGCTATTACACCGAATCACCGTGGATCTCTCTCCTCAACAAGTGCATACTTTTTACGAAGCCGTTGGTTACATGATATCTGCTCAGCCCAACAAGCCTCAGCAGGAAAAGCTCATTGCTAAGCTAATGGAATTGCCGAACAATGCGGTATGTGAAACTCTTGTGCGGTTATAATTGTAAATTTGATAGTCTATTGATTTAGTGGGATTCTTTGATGTCTCAAGCCGCGCAGAATATGGATGTGCTGGCGAGCCCGGATAATATCAAAATTCTATCGAATGTCTTGAAAACGAATGTGTCTGCTTGCACTTCCATCGGTAGTTTCTATCTCCCCCAGATTGGACGTGTATTCCTTGATATGCTTGGTCTATACAAGGCGGTAAGCGGAATCATTAGTGAGACCATCGTCAAAGAAGGTTCGTCCATGCCTGTCTCTTTAAATGGTGTCCTAAGGCAAGCCTTCCTTAGGTCTTGTCGCCACGAAGACCCCGAAAATTCGTCAGCTACGTACTGTGAAGAAGGAGATCTTGAAGCTGATGGAGACATACATAAAGAAGGCAGAAGACCTCGATGCTGTCAATATCAATTTCATGCCCCCTCTTCTCGATGCTATCCTTGGCGATTACAATCGCAATGTACCTGCTGCTCGTGATGCAGAAGTTCTAAACGTCATGGCGACTATTACAGGGCGTCTTGCGGTAGGCTTCCCCCTTATTCAGTCTGTGATCAGAGTTTGAACATGGTGCACCACAGGCACTGCTGACACCTCAAGTACCCGCAATTCTTGATGCAGTGTTTGAACCAACATTAAACATGATTAACCAAGACTTCGCCGAGTTCCCAGAACATCGCGTTGGCTTCTTCAAGCTCCTGCGAGCCATAAATCTTCATTGCTTCCCTGGTGAGTCTTGTTGAGTTCCATGTATTGTATCTTGCTAACGGCATGGCCCCAGCTTTGTTGACCATACCCCCGAATCAGTTCAAACTCTTCATGGATAGTATTGTATGGGCCATCAAGCATACTATGCGGGACATCGCCGATACCGGATTGAACTGTATGCTTTTTTCTCCCTTTTTCATCCAGAAATAGTCACTAATGTAACCTAGTATGCTTGGAGGTCGTCAACAATTTTGCCAATGCTGGTGATCCGGCTGTTAGCAATGCTTTCTTCCAGCAATATTTCTTGAGCATCGTCCAAGATATCTTCTTTGTCTTGACTGACACAGACCATAAGAGTGGCTTCAAACTGCAGAGTGTCTTGTTGGCCCGGATGTTCCAGCTCGTTGAGCTCAACGTCATCCAGACACCTCTTTACGATCCCACTCAAGTCTCGGATCCCAACGTCACGAATGCCTTATTCTTACGAGAGTATTGTGCCAACCTTCTCAAGACTGCTTTCCCCCATATCCAACCGTACGTATGTATTTAGTCGTGGCCTCACCATTCTAATTCTCGTTATTAGCGTTCAAGTACAAACATTCGTCAACGGTCTCAGTGAGCACCACAGCGAACTAAACAGCTTCAAGTTGGCTCTCCGAGACTTCCTTATTCAACTCAAAGAGTTCTCTGGTGACAATGCAGAACTATATCTGGAGGAGAAGGAGGCAGAAAGTCTTAGGAAAGCCGAGGAAGAGCGACAAGCAGCCATGCGTATTCCGGGAATGCTCAAGCCCTCGCAATTAGAGGACAAGGACGAGGACATATAATCTATGGACATTACCGTCTTTTTGAATTAACGAGCTATGTTACGATCCTCCTGCGCTCCTCGTTCACTCTCATTTTTATTCATTTTACCTGCATGCAGGTTGCTTTCGATTAACCTCTTATGTAACATTAGTAGTGACTCGTACCAAAATATAATGTAGAATTGAATGATGTATTCATGCGTATGAAAGGAGTACTATGGAACAGAAAAGATAATATTTCTTGAACTGCGACACCAGATTTAGGGGCGCGCGTGCTGTAAGGTCATGCATGTAAACCTCGACAAACTCCGATACTTTTTCTCGAGCCATTCATCATCTTCAATGTTCAAAAAGTTTGTCTCTCTTATGATCATGGGTCGCATATGTTCAGAAGCTTTGATAGATTCCTACCCTCGACAGATATCGCTGGACAAACTCCAGTCAAGTCTTCGGTCCAGAGATCGATACGATCAGCTGTACTCGCACAATGGAAAATAGAACCGGAGACATTGGAGGTGATATGGCCAAAGAAAGAAGGACTTGTACATGTAAAATGGTCTGTTTAGCCGCTATTTTTTGCGTTGATTCATCTCATCGTCGATCGTATGGCTCAGCAGAGAACACGTCTCCATTTATACCGTCCACGGCGAACCCATATTTTTTCAGCATTTTGATGGTCCTATCTATCCCACCCTTCGAATCCTTCATAAATGCAAGTTTACGTTTACGTTCTATATAACGAGTTGGCTTATCTTAGGACAGACCCTTACATTCTGCCAATGGTAAGGGTTGACCGCGGTGCTATCAGGTTCCTCCTTGCAGGCGCGCACATGATGTGTCCTGGCCTCACATCAGCAGGAGGGTATTTACCTCCTGCCGAGGAAGCTCTTCCAATTGGTACACCAGTGGCAATACATGCGGAAGGGAAAGAACATCCTGTTGGCGTCGGTATTACGAAACTGGATACGGAGGAAATGCGGAAAGTAAACAAGGGGATTGGGGTGGAAACTGTAACATATTTAGGGGATGATCTATGGGCTATACAGACACTCTGAGGTGGACGACTATCATCCGAGTATGTGTCTAATGCTCCCGTTCCTGCCACTTATACTTACACGCAGACACACTTAGTGACTCCGCATCAACTTTGTCAACCTTTGTACATGTACATAACCTGCGAAGACAGCTCTAACTATAACGAGAGCTTGGATCAATAAACGGTTGGCCATCCTGAGCCGGTTCGAACCTCAAATTCAAAGTTTATAAGTTTGTTTTCTCCCCGAAACTCCGATCAAAATCAGCGCAAGACACGAGGAATACAGAATAAGTATGTATTCTAAGCCAGCCACCTGAGGCATGTTGTGGTGAAATTCAAGTTTAAGAGATGGGAGCTCTATATACTAATCTTGTGATAAGTAGTAAGCTCTTGGATTCTAAATACAGAGCGGCTTTCTGTAGGCCATCAGATGTTCCCTGGATGTTGCATTTCGAACTCTATACTGATAACTGTCCTAGAGGTCGTCTGTGATCCTGCCTTAGCGGACAACGAAAGTGAACTCGTATTTCGCATGCCCTATTCAAAATGATGCTTATTGACGACAGGATGCGGTTTCAAAATGACGCTTACTGACAACAAGATGCGGTTTCAACGAGTATGAGCCTCATTTCCCTGTCGGTTAAATTGCACAGAGCGACCCTCTTTTCCGAGGCTCAAGTTGACCCTTGTTTCCACCCGACTACTTCAGGGGCCATGTCTGTCGCGGTCCCAGGAAAGACAAGATAAACCTGCCATGCAGATCGGACGCAACATAATTGCGCAGAGAAAGTGTATTCCACGTTGTGCGATTGACCAAGGGTCTCATGACTGTCGACAGCTGGTCGACAGCTCTCTCAACCCAAATTCGTCGACTTGGTAAACATTTGAAATCCGACATATTCCGACCCTGTATTCTCATTTACCAAGGAAGCCGAACTCCATGGAACAATTCTCAGCCCCTCAGGAGCTCTCAGGTCGTGCGACTATATAACAAGTACAAGGAGTTTGGTGACCGCCGTACAGCTGTCATGTTGCCATCACAAATCAGACTTCCGAATATACACATAAACATTGACGACAACCATGGAACCGGAGGAAATAATACTGGTGCATGTAAGTAAGATGAGTATCTGGAGTAATAGAGACATACTGTAGTAATGAGAGGGAGAAAGAGGGAAATGTAACCATATACATCTAAAAAAAGCAAGTACGCCTAGCATTCTTGATACAAATTATATGGAACACGAAAGTCGTCTGAGAACGGGAGGGGATCAGGGTCGAGCTCGTATGGATAAAAGGAGGAATCGTCCGAGTCGATGTAAACATGAGGAGAGATACGGCTCAACCGGCTCCTGTCTGCAGGTAGAGGTATAGCAGCAGGGTCAGGCAGAGTCAACGAAGAGCTCGACTGAGTGGAAGGTGTAAGAGGAGTGTCTGATTCGTCATCTGACGTATCTTCAATAGCGTCGGGAACAGGAAGGTCAGCTACGTCATCAAAGACACAATAGGGCAGAGGATTGTCACAGGGAACATTAAAGCTAGGCTCGAAAGGGTAAGAACGGACAACCGGGGGGTGGAAAAGAGGAGGGTAAGGCACGAGATAAGGATACGAGATGGGAGACGAAAAATAAGAATGAGTAGTGAGGTCGTCTGACGAAGACATAGGTGATGGCAGAGGACTCAGCACTTGGTCGTCATCTTCCTCCGCTTGCAGGGTAGGCCCACTGTCAACAGTGAAATCGTCGTCGTCGTCGTCGTCACCGAGAGTCTCCAGTAGAGAGTCCAGCCATTGAGCCTCGGAGGCATTGACGTCAACACCAGGCCTGTCCACAAATTTCTCAACATCAGGAAACATAAACGAATCCGCATCTTCTATGTTGGCTTCTTCTTCCTCAGCTCCGCCAACTTGAGTTTCTGGATAGTCGACGTCTGTATGGTCGATAGGGGTAGAAGCATTGGCGGTTAATGGTATGGAACGTATAATGGAGTTTTTGAGTAGCACCCAACGATGCAAGCTGCATTTTTCCTTGCCCCCGCCGGACAAATGCAACTTGGAGCGGGCCAAAGAGGATAGATTAGATGAGTCGGACGACATAGTTGAATATGTATGACAGCGCTGGAGGTGAACAAAGTTCTGAAGAACAGGAGTTGAGCCATGGCGCTCATATACTGCAGAACAAACGAATACATACGGTGAGCCAAGGAGAAGGTCAGCGGTGGTGTATGCGTTCTACAATTTCGGGTTCGAAAAGCAAGGAACCGTTGTTGGATATATGTACGACTGTATTAACCATTCTCGTTCGAGATAACGCCAGTGAAAAACTGGTTTGCCGGGTTTCTTTTGAAAATAGAAAGGCAACGAGGAGAGCAATGGTAAAACTTAGGGAGACATTGTTGATGGTGGTTAACAGTCAAGGTGGGGGAAGCGAGACAACGGAATATCGCCCTTTTTAACTCCTTACGCGTTTTGTGACTCAACCAAACTGGTTCGATCGCTTGCTCGCGTGGCTCGTCTCATTTTCGAACCGACCTGACAGCTCAGAAAAATAGATAACGCTCTATTTACCAATACAGTAAAAAGGTATACACCATCTCCCCTCATCCTTCGTCCATCTTGTCATCTCCGCTCTCGTCTTTCACCGTCTCTAATAGCTTTTTGATCTTCCCGACACTCTTAGGTGATATATCGCGTGCTATGGCGAGTAGTTGCGCCGACTTGACTTCATCCCCGACTAACCGATACACTTTCGCGAGTTGGAAGACTACATTGGATTCTTCGGGCGACGAAATCCGTAAATGTTCCAAGTCTTTGATCGCGGCCTGTTCCACAGTTAGGCGCCTAGTTACAATAAAAAACGCAAGCACTCACTCTGTACTCCTTCGTTGAGATAAGGATTTTCGCTCTCCGATAACGAACTAGTGCATTCTCAGGCGCCAGGCGAACGGCTTCGTCGAATAAGGCGCGAGCCCCATCTCGATCGCCTCTCCGCTCCACTACCTGATATAGACTGTTAGCAATCACTCTCAAACCGGTCCGACTGGTGCAAGAACTCACCATACCCACACACCCAAGTAAAACAGCATTCTTCGGGTGTATCTCCAGGGCTTTTCGGAAATGATACTCAGCGAGTCGTAATTTACTCATTCTCAAATAGCAGGTCCCTAGTCCGTACCTAACGCGCAATGTTTGTGATGAGCCCACTTATGACGATAGCAAGCACGCATACCAGGCATTATAGTGGCGAGGATCTACACGTAACGCAGATTGAAAGAAGTTCACGGCCTTGTCCAAATCTTCGTCTATGGTCTCGTGTCCGCTCAAAGTAAACGCGTAGGCACACGAGGGGTCCATTTGTGCTGCTCGCCGAAAGCAAGTCAAGGCTTGCGATCTCTCTTTCTGCAATGAAAAAAGGTTGCCGATTGCGATCCAGGATTGAGATGAACGAGGGTTGATATTTAGCAGTTCCTGCGCAAGGAATGACAAATCGACAGGCCGCTGGAGGTGCCAAAGAAGTGTCGAGTAAACTTCCATATCCCATAGGCGATAAGGCTCCAAAGTGCGAACAGCCTTGAAGGTTCGTTCCGCCTAAGATTAGGTTGTGAACCGTCCAGTTTTCGCTGATCGGAGGATAGGAAACTCACAGACGCATAATCCCCCTTTTCATAATGAGCTTTACCAACCATAGAAAGAACCCAGGGCGTGTGCTGGTGGGCGCTAGGTAGCTGCTCCAGCTCGTCAAGACATTTTTGAGAATCATACATCGTCAACGCTCTCGTCGCAGACGCGAACCGCCGCATGATGTCGTAGATATATTTACATGCTACCTCTAATTCGTATGTTTCTTGAACCGCTTGCTCGTGCGCCACTGCCCAAACACTAGACGATGGAGAGTCTTCGGAACGTGGAGAATGTGCCACGGCAGGGGGCGAGGGAGAATAGGCTACCTCTGCAGCGTCTTCATCAGATTCAATGGAGCGAGAGCGTGCATGACTCTGTTGACGCCGTCTGTCTCGGGTAGACGACTAGGTCTTCAAATCAATACTCGTGCAGTCGAAGCAGACAAGGAATGAATACCTTGATAGGCTGTTTTGAGCCTGTGCTCAGCAACCGGTTGCTTCGTCGGGTGACCACATTGGTGTTCACAGCTGGATTATTACTCTTACCAGCAGGCGGATTTGATTTGGAAGGTGACGAAGACTAAAAAATATTATTCAAAGATAAGAAGTTCAATTTCGGTCGCAAACATGCCTTTTTCGAGGGGTCGTCTATTGATAACTTTAACGGCTTGGATGATTTGAGGTCGGAGTATGCGGCAGTTGAGCGCAATTTCTTTGGCATTGGCCCAGCTTCGTCAGCGGAAGAAAGAGGCCGAGTTATGTGTTGTTGTGTTGAACCAGAGACAATCGGCCTATTTCCGTGAACTTGATGAAAAGTAGAATCAGCAACGTGAAAAGGCGAATCGTTGCTCATTCTGAAAAATTGTGTTTGCATGGTTGAGCACGGTATTGACGATGAACTTACAACGAATCGCGAGGCCCTAGGATGGGGCCAATTCGAAATGGCTGTGACTGATTCGCGTCAAGTTTCCATCCACGAAAGAGGTTGCCAGTATTTCCAGCATCGGGTGTAAAAAATCCAGTCCCTGTGGAGACTGGCCCCGCAGGTTTGGACGAGTTTTCCTCAGATATTGACTGTTTTACAGGCTCTGGTATTGGCGGGAATAGTTCGTCTACCTCCGGTACAGATCCTGTTTTACAATTGAGCACCCAGTCGCGGAGTTTATACAAAGCACATACCCAGTGCACATAGTCCCTCAAATGCTTCCCACAGTAAAGGGTTTAAGGCCAAGGCTTGGCGAAAACTCTCCGAAGCTGTGGCTTGAAGGTTGCCTTTCAGAGCCATGGTTCCGGATCGACAATGCATCGCCGCGAGCTCAGAGTATTGTCGCGCAGTCCTGTTGGAATTTGAAGCTATGGCTGGTCATTAATTGAGGAAAGATCAGAAGATAAAACAAAACACACTGGAAGGTGTATGTGCTAATTCACGCATTGCTTCTTCTAAGGCCTCGCGTGCCTGTCGGTGTCTGCCCAGAATAGTGCAGCATTTTGCCTTGAGTTCGAGACATCCACTACACTGCTCTTGCCTGGATATATTGACCACATTCAGAGCGGAATAAGTTTGACCTTCGCGTAGGAGCGCGGTGGCATAGAGATGGCGAGCTTCATGATTATTGTTGATAGCGAAGTAGCGTTCGGCGTAGAAGACGGCAGATCTTGTCAGGTCTGAGTCCAGACATTCCCAGACCAGGGATTGGAAACGTTGAGAGATGACTGGCAGAAGTGTAGGTGATTCTGAGGGGTCCATAGGTAGGAAGAACGATTTCTAGGACATGGAGCAATACAGTGGGCGATACGGCAGAAGTTTGACGCGATGGACTGTGACCAACGAGTCTGCTCAGTGCTCACAGCGAAAGCCAGAAGAAGGTGCGCACGGTGAAATAGCAAGAACACCGAGGGCATACGCTGCCAACTCTCTGGAATCACGTGACCTTTCCGCGTTAACCGAGTCCGAGTCGCGCGCCGTTGACTCTGAGGCTCGCGAAATTCCATTTTCAGTGTTCACAATTAAATGACGACACAAAATATATTTCTACATCTACTTATTCTCGTTTGAAACGGAGACAACAATGAAGCTATACTAATGTCCGTGTGGATCTGGCTCTCCTTTGGGTTCTACAGAAATCATGTAAGTAGTCAGTCAGAAACACTAGTTGAAAGGAAAAGGACTAACCAGGAATGCACTGGATCGCGTCATCTATCCGTAGCAATGAGACAGCAGCCTCGTATGCGGACTTCAAGCTTTTGACTTTGCTGACGGTTGGCTCCAGCACGCCAGCCGCGACATTGTCCCGGACATCACCTGTCATGAGGTCCAAACCGTAACGAAGAAGCGCCTTCTTGGGATCACCGGCAGGCGCATTTTGTGCAGCGTTATGGTACGACCGTAGTTTAGCGACTAGCTCTGTCGAATCTTTAGCAGCGTTCACTGCCAAGGTTTTAGGAATCGATAACAATGCACTAGCGAACTCTGCAATCGCGAGTTGCTCGCGCGAGCCCTAGCAGAGAATTTCAGGTGGCTAATGCAGACCTTAAGAGTTGAACGTACCAGCGTGGTAGCAAAATTTTCCAGGTAAATGCTCAATGCAGATTCCACCGCACCACCTCCAGGCACGACCGCACCACTCTCTAATGTCCGCTTGATAACAGAGAGTGTATCATGCAGAGCTCTCTCCATTTCGTCAAGCATGTAGTCATTTGCACCTCGGAGCACGATAGATGACGAGTTGACAACTTTCGTCCCCTTGATCAAAATGAGCTCGTCATCCGAAATGCGCTCTTGGACAACCTCTTCCGCCGTACCCAGATAACTCGCTTCAAACGTTTCCTCTCCTTCAAGATTAGCCAGACTGGAAATCAACTGTCCACCTGTTGCTTTCGCAATTCGTCGCAGGTCTTCCTTCCGGCATCGGCGAACAGCCATAGCACCTGCTTCGACGAACTCCTTCAAGCACAAGTCATCGATACCCTTCGTAGTAAGAACCACGTTGGCGCCTGCGGCTAAAATTTTTCGAATCCTTTCAAGAGTGATTTCGGCTTCCCTGCATTGTATATATTCAGCAGAGAACTCGAAAAGAGAAGCTATTTGGGACGTACCGTTTTCGAATCTCTTCAAGCTGGTTCGGGTCATCAACCAAGATTTGAACTCCGAGCTGCATCCGTGCCTTTTGAAGATTGATATCCAAGCAAGCGATTTTAGCGTTAGTTATTCGTTTCTTCATGGCTGTTATGAAAATGATATCAGAGAGAAGGTGCACAGCTGGTGACAAAAAGCTCACCTTGACTGGCGACGGTGCAGTTCAAAGCATAGCCGTGAACGAATAAGGACTCTCGTGCACTCTGACCATGCGCCTTGAGCACATTGACAGCCTTCACGGGGTATTTGATGTCTCCTCGTAGGTTAATCGTCTTCACAGCAAGCATAGCGTCTACAGCCATAGGAGCAAAAAGATCGTCATCGCTAGCAATAGGAAGTTTAGCGTCGGCCATTTCAGATGCAGAATTCTCCGCTCACTTTCCAATGATTTTGCTCGACATACTCGTCTTCGCTGTGTTTATCAACGCTTCCCTCCCCAAAGCCTCCACCTTAACACTTAGCTGATCCTGCATGAATTTGACTGCTTCTCTGCATGCCAGACGGTAGCCGGTGATGATAGTAGTTGGATGGATTTTGGCTTTTACGAGCTCATTAGCGCGGCGTAGAAGTTCAGCCGCAATAATCACAACAGAGGTAGTACCATCCCCAACTTCCTTATCTTGCTTTTGTGCGAGATCGACAAATATCCGGCCAGCAGGGTTTTCCACAGCGAGAAGGGATAAAATCGTGGCACCATCGTTCGAAATTGTGACTTCCTGGAACGAAGAGAATGAATTCACCATGAACCGCTCCACCGACAAGTATCACAATCAAGTACGCACCCCGATGTTGTCCACAAGCATTTTATCGAGACCAAGTGGCCCCAATGAACTTTTCACGATGTTTGCGATGGATTGCGCAGCGATGACTATCGTAGTTCAAGGCCTGAGCGATTGAAAGGGTGAAGCTCAGCTTAATATACGTACCATTCTGATCCCGAATATCCTGCCCCGATACACGATCTCCACCCAGAAAAGCTCCAGCTCTAGGATCTCGTTGAAACATCTGAGGCAAAGAGGTAGATTGATATAGTGGAGGGCAATGTACAACCCAGTCGTTGGACGCGTTTTCGCGTCAGCTTACAAATCATCAACGTTGTCAATTTCTGTACTGTAGACTGTTCTACTTAGACATTCGAGAAGAACCACAAAAAAATATGTATTTTCTGCACGGTCTAAGCAGTACTTGAATATTTGAATACTTAACAAAGACGAAAGTGCCATTCCGCTATAGGGAAGATCACAAAAAAGGAGGGCCGTAACGGCAAAATCGCAAGTGTAGACAATGTCGAATTGTGTAAAGATGAAGGAAAGAAAGTAATAAATAAATGATGAGATTTGGATTTATATGAAAGACAAAGACATGTCTACCATCAGCAAAACGCCTGGCAAACGCACTGGAGTAGATGAAGTGAGAGGCAAGTAGAATTGTAATGGAAAAGAGACGGTGATAGGATGAAAAGGATGCGAAGAGGTAGGTAAGACGAAAAAATGATTCGAATTCGGATGCTTTTTATATTGGTGTGTTCTGTGCGTGTAAGGAGTTCTGTGTAGATGGGCAGTCCGTGATATAAATATTGAAACAAATAGATAGAGATAGTACACGCCCGACGAGACGGGTGATGCGTGCAGGAAATAATGAAACAGATGAGATGATGAGAGGACGGAAAGTAATCAAAGGCGAAAAAAGAAAACTGTAAAATCACCATCAGCAGAAATGCTGGGGCATGGTGCAATCCATAGCAGATTGCAAAGACAAGCGAAAACCGCAGAGAGCATAACGAGCGTAACGAGGAATGAGCGACGTGGTAGAGCGAGAGGCATGGTGAAGTTCTTAACGATCATAGATGATTCGACATACGGGTCAGGACAAGTTCGTAGATCAACATAATTTTGCAGTTGCTTGAGAATGAATACGAGGTTGCAAGGGCAGTGTCATTTGTTCAGGGGGTGAAGAACGGATCAGTTGACTCAGCAGAAACTCATACGAGCAGGCCCATATGTCTCCGCCCGAGCGAGGGGAGCCCGCCCAGTCTTCTTCGATTTGAGGGCAGCCGACTTGGTGGGAGGCGGGCAAGGGCTGTCACCAAGATCGATGTCGGTTTCTTCAGCGTCGTCTGTGGTGTGCGCGCCATCTTCGGTAAGGGTAGATAAACTATTACCACCTCGGCGACTACGGGCGGCATTGCCAGCAGCGAAAAGTGCAGGTTGGGCAGATGGCGCACTTTTGCGTTTGACTTGTTGGGAGGCCAAAGATGTCTTACCGGCACCATCGCCATAGGCATACGACCTGTGACGGCCGAACTTGGTCTTACGAAACTGGTCCAGATCGCCTCTACGTGAGGCAGCATGCTGAGGATCGTCCATTGGGACATATCCACTAGGCTCGCAACGAGCACCGGATCGCTTATAGTATGAGCAGTACCCGCCCTCCAAAATGTAAAGTTCGGGGTAGTGAATCTTGGGATAAATGTGATTGTTCATGGCACG
This sequence comes from Neonothopanus nambi, assembly GCA_003987895.1. Taxonomy (NCBI): domain Eukaryota; kingdom Fungi; phylum Basidiomycota; class Agaricomycetes; order Agaricales; family Omphalotaceae; genus Neonothopanus; species Neonothopanus nambi. The sequence continues at coordinate 40,564 of RCHF01000784.1, forward strand.
ATCTTTGGATCGAAGATGTTTGGCGCTACACGAAAGACGTTTAGGAATAAGAAGAGAGGAGAGGCAACAAACACGCACAAAGTTGGAGCCCTCTTTGCACTGAATTCACAGTGGAATATGAGGACGGTTTTCTTCTGGGTGTCACCACTAACAGAGGGGCGAGGCTTCATCAGGCTGGGGCCTAACAGGAGCTCTTCCACCGCTACAGTGGTGTTGATATTGACGGCGCCAGGTATATGGCCTCCCGCGTATTCGTAGTCGAAGCGACAGTCAATAACATGGAAATCTCGAATCCTGTCCTCGAACTCGCCGTCGAGCAATTGATCCATCTATTCACTACAGTCAGCAAAGGCACATCAGCTTTCAAGGAGGGCATGCACCGTTTCTGGAGTGATCCTCATTAATCCGTCTTCGGTCACTCTGTGGCAAGGAAGAATCTTGCCATGAGACTCGTTGTCTCCGAATCCAGGTAATCCAGCACCAAGGAACTTGCTGGACGGACTGTCGTTCATCACCATGGCAGTCGCACCGGTCAATGGCCTAAAATCGTCAGTACCGTCACATCGCCTAATGGTCTTCATCTGTTGGCGTTTGGCGTATGCTTGTGCCGGTGAAGACATGTCCGCGCTAGTATCAAAGGAGGAGTCCTCGGACAACTCGCCCAGTGACGGAGGCGGAGCGAGCATCGCGGAAAAGGCACGGCGAGCGGGAGGAAGTTGGGCACGAGGATCCTGCTGAGACTTTTCTTCGCGAGAGGAGAGGATAGGGTAAGCAGACTGCAGCGCATTCTCGCTGGGATGCACCATCGCTGATAAAGCCGGTCGCCGGGGTCGTTTAGGAGCGTTTGATGGTGGTGTACCAAGGCCTTGAAGCGAAGGCTTGCTGAAGCTCGAAAGCAAAGATCCACTCGCCATACGTTCTAGTTTGCGCTGAGCGGGAGATGAAGGAAGTGCCGGAGATGAAGTGGTGTCGTCTTCTTCTGAATGGCGAGTTGCTTCAGGAGAAAGAGAGCGGCGTTTCTTGGGCTGAGGAGCACTGGGCGATGGAAGGTCACGACGAGGAGACATGGAATCGTAGAAGAGATTGTCGATGTTCTGGCGGAAGCTGGTGATGGTAGGTGCCGCGGATTGAGGAAGAGCAGGGAAAGAATAGGCGGGAGGTGGTGGCTCTATGGAGAAGGAAGAATCGACGTCCATAGCATCTTCGTCGGGCGAGAGGGGTGCCGCCGGCTGCAAAGAACGAGAGGATTTGAATAGGGGCTTCCTCCAAAAAAGGAAACAAACATACTATCGTTAGGTTGGACTCTGGGCGAGACAACCATTCGGTCGGCAGAGCAGAGCGCTGGGTGCGTTTGGCACTGGTAGATCCACTCTTGATGTTCGGTGAAGGCTGCAGCACCGAAATAGTTTCTGATCTGTTGCTCACGTCGTTCCCAAAGAGCCTTGCCGCACTAGTAAAAGCACGAGGACGACCACGAGGGGCTACACTGGACTTGGGAGGTGGCGCGGGTGAGATGTCCATGGGCTCAGCATATTCGGAGTCCGGAGTAAGAACGATGGGTTCCTTGGGTGGTGAGTTGAGTGACACTGTTGAAGCAAAGGAGTATTCAAGGTCTGAAGAGAGGAAATCATCGACATCATCATTGGGTCGTGAAGCACCATGTCCCCGATTTCGTATGGGAGCGGTGAGAAATTGAGTAGAAGATTGGACGAAGAAAGGCATGTCTGAAGACGTGTTCTGTTTCTTGGACTGACGACTAGCGTCGGGGAAAAGACGCATTAGGCTCGGTAAGGGTGCGGGGATTATAAATACGAACCAAAATGTCTGTGGCTGGCTGAAAACTGAAGACAATGGAGAGTTAGCAACCAAGGTCACGGTACCGCGTTGGCCATGTGTGGATTCCATTTGTGGGCCTATAAAGGAAAATCTGAGACTCACTGACAAGTTAATGAGTGTGTCGACGGAGGAGGCCGCGCCTGCAGATGAAAATAGGCAGCAAAGACAAAGTCCACAGAAGAAACGAGGCAGAAACAGTTAGCTCGACGCTCAGAATCCACAGAACAGGTTCTCACGGGAAGCGAAGCAAACCAGGCTTGTGGACGCTTGTGGGTCCAATTTAATCACCGCCTTCCGAAATAGGTCAGTTTCCGGCTGTTTGTGTGCAGAAATCTCTACACAACACACGAGAAGACGAAAAAAAAGACAGTTTTGAAGAGAAATGAGGGAATCGACTTGGCCTTGGTGTCCGAACGCGAAAACTGCTCAAGACGCAGTGGTGAATTATTTCAGAGTCACGTCCGTTTCCCTCTTGTCCTCTTATTGTTTATCCCAAGTTTGGCTCAGTTCATATTTCACGTGACCGCGATTTTACAAAGACATCGTTACATAATACATTATGTCATCATTCTGCACTTCTCTTGGCGACAGACGCGCGAACGTTGTCAAAGTCAATTTCGTCCCATCTGGTCGCCGTCCTGTTAGCTTGCTAATACACTCCATCGCCTGCGCCACTCACCGAGGAAAGACATATCCCAGCTTGTCCGGATGTAGTTCTGGATATTTTCCTGCGATTGTCTCTATCAACGCCTCATACATAATCTGACATATTTCAGTTAGTTTCTTTCTGTTGCTATCCGAAAATTCATTCATTACCTCGTATCCATTGCCGTTCAAATGCAGTCCATCGTAAAGGTACTTGCTGAGATTCTGTTCCACCTGTCCGGCTGCATCCCACAACTTAGTCCAAATATCAACGATGCCGACCTCCTGTTCTCTAGCAACATCTTTCACTGTCTCTGCGTACTGTCTAGTCGTTTCAAACAGTCTATCCAGGCTTCTAGGGGGGTCTCTAGATTCCAAGTCTGCCCCACGTTGGTGTGTGTTCACCGGAGGTGGTGTAACGAGAATGATACGCGTGTCCGGGGAATAGTACTTGGACCTCGGTGATTGAACCATGTTCACCAGGTGCTTCAAGTTCGAGGCAAACTTGGGTAACGGTACATGCTGAGGTGAAGGCTTGATACATGCATCGTTGGCTCCGAACCAAATCACGAGCATTCGGACGGTTGGAAGAGACTTTTGTTCCTCTTGAGTTGCAAAGCACTTTCAAGAGCTGCAGTTTACTACGATATCCTTATGTGACTACTTACCTGCTCGAACACAGGAATTGCCCACTCCGTGTTGTAACCAGAGAAACCGCGATTTACAACGTCCAACTTGCGAGCATACACATCTGCACGTTGATCGATAGTCATTGCACGAACCCCTGAGAGCATGAACTTGAAAGACATACGAGCCAGTCGAGCACCAAAACCTCCTACATCCCAACCACCTTGAGTGATGGAGTCACCAAAGAGCATGATACTGTTCTGAACATTGGCTGTCATATCTGCTCAGTGCTTGAGTGAGACAGCTGAAAGACTTGAATCTACAGTGATTGAGATTAGATAAGCTCGTCCATCTCATGAGCAACGACAGTCAGATATCCATCCGCATCGTGAATAAACGCGGTTTCATCTGGGATATTGAGGGTACTTGATATTTTCATCTTTTTATGACTCGATGTTAAAGCCAATTTTACAGATCTGGTTAAAATCCGCTCCCAGCATCACATATGCGGCATTCTGGGAGGTACTCTACCACATCTGTCCCAACAAAATGTCTTCCTTGGATTACCTCTTTTTCTCATGCCCGAGGAAGTAGTTCTTCTTGTTGAAAAAGGTACCATTCTATGAACGATTGAATTGATTCTTTCCCCTGACTCATTTCGCCAGAGCTTGCTGTCCTCGTTGACGATCCAAATGCTTACCCCGAACCTTCCGTGCCCCAGTTTCAGAGCTGGAATGCTGAGCAAAAAAGCTACATCAAGCAGCAACTATCTGCAAACGAATCAAAGGATACGAAAGATACCAAGGCGTCTGGACGCGGTATGACTGAGGAAGCCATTCGAAAGCGCAAAGAGCGCGAGCTCAAGCGACAACAGAAAATGTTGGAGCTACGAGATCAGCAAGATACTGTCCTTGGAATCACCTGTGAATCGGTCGCTAGTTCCTCTCCGACTATCTCTCTACCTCCGACAGCGGACGAATCATCATCCTCGAAGACTACTGCCCTGTATAACATTGTCATACCGGCAGCCTCCTCTTCATTGAAATGGTACTCACCAGATACATGCACTTACACAACTATTGAATCCGCCAAGCAAGCTGGAGTCTGGGATTATCCGTTCAATCTGCACGAGCGAGCGCAATACGGTGTTTTCAAAGATCTATGGGAACAAGGTTACTTTATTGGCGGTGGTTTCAAATTTGGTGGAGACTACTTGGTTTATCCAGGTATGTTCTCTTTTCCTGCGCAGAAGACTGACTGTACTCATTGCTCATCATATCCAGGTGATCCACTTCGCTATCATTCACATTTCACCGCAACTGTAATTGAGGCTCCAGACCAAGTCATGCGACCTATGGAGATTGTTGCTCATGGTCGATTGGGCACGGCGACAAAAAAGACGCATCTTTTCTGTTGCTGGGACAGTAAGAAACAACAAGTGACTTACCTATCTATCGAGTGGGCTGGCTTTGGCTGACGAAGTTAAAACCATGTCTATTAGGATAATAGTTATGTACACTTTAGTCTAATCCATTTTACGTCGTCCGATATTGATTCGTCCGCTAGTCGGTCTCATCGTGAGATTGGGCGTAGAACTCCCTCCTGAATCAATGCCAGTGCCTTCTTCCACGCTCTCTGCAGCATCACTAAAAGCCCTGCTGCGCCGCGTGCCAGGTCGGTCTTTACCACCTACGCTGAGCACTTTGACGATCCAGTCATTCAAGAACATCACTAATTTAAATACTGGTAGCCGAATTGGCACAAAGGGAGAGGGGTGTCGTATCGTGTCGTTCTGTTCGGGATGATTAGAACTTGCCGGGTTGTAGGGATCAGTGGGCACAGGACGCGCGCGCATGGCCATGATCACGAACTTGAAAAGCCCCGACGTGTGGTCAGAAGAATAGCTGAGGACATATTCGACAAAGAATTCTCACCAGAGGAAAAACGAGGGCAAATATAGCTGCATTTGCAAGACCGCTTCCCCAGGTGCACAGTGCGGCTGACGGCAAGCCTGAGCACAAACTTAGTATACTCAGCGGTGAAGACTTTCGTTACTTGCCAAATGCGAGATAATAAGCCCAGCGCTCCTCTAAGTGTCGTATCCTTCGTGACAGGGACATCCCACGAGCGACCCAGACAAATCTACGAACCCGTTCGTACATTGCACTGACGTTTCGAAATTGCAATCAAAACTCACTCAAAGAGGTAATACCTACGCTCTCGACTAGCGAATCAGTGTTGACGTGCGGTCGTCTGACAAAAGATCGCTCACGAATCAACCCAGCAAAGGAAGAAAAATCCTATGATTGGTCCAACGTATGGAACGTTCCCCAGCGCGAAGGAAACAACTACGGACGTGAAGACCATCACGACACGATACGCGGATGTCGCGATGGACCTCAGGAAACCGGTATAAGTGACAGGTGGCTGCGACGTTGCACGGCTTCCATGTTGAAGCACAAATGTACGTTTGGCGATAATATTACACCAGGAGCTCTGCGGTCCTCGGACAATTATTAATATTACACGAGGCAGGCGAACACTGGCATCGAACATTGCGTGCGACTCACATTCAGGTAGAACGAAAGTCCCACCACGGGAAACAGCCATAAAGCTTGATAGAACCATCCGACATTACGATGCAACCATTTCTGTTGATCTCGCACAAGCGGTAGGAGCAATAGATCAAAGGTGTATATTGATGTCAATGACAGGCTGTTCAAAAGCAGAGACTTGTAGATATTAGCACGAATTTCAGAGTCTCTAATTGATGCCAAAGTAAAGAATGAGCATAAGAGGTAATCAACATGTAGAAGCGGCCTCACCCGGCAATTGTCGAGAAGACAAAATCCCATCGGAATGCGTCCACAAAGCCATGCCAGGCCCAAGTCGCTTGAAGAACTAAAGACTCTTGTACAGAAAGAAAGGAGGGGTATAGAGACCTGGCCGACTGTGGATGTGGGGGATATTGAAAGGACTGGTATCCCGAGGAAGAGGAAGACATTGTCATGCGTACCGTGACCGTCTGCCTGTTGTGCATTGTGACCGGTCACGCGCTTGAACGCGGTCTCGCGACGCGTCGCCACTACTTACCTTGAAGTTGGTACCTATATTCATTTAATGGTTTATAGTTTGCCAAGTTACTCAAACGTTGACCGTTCAATTCCAATCTGAAGTAGGCGCTCGAGAATTACAATATGTAGACAAAACGAATCAAGGCAAATCTACACTATGAAAGGAAAGTAAAGACTCTCAATATTTATACTGCAGCAATAAATTATCATGCTATACAAACCCACAAATAGGGGAACATCACCAGCCCAGAAGGCGCAGCTGATGAAAGCTATGATGTCAGGTAGATGAAAGTACACAAGCAAGGAGCTTCTACAATGAGCAAATATCACAAGATGTGAATGAAGATTCCACATAACACAGGCACAGAGGTCACCGGCTAGTTGCTAGTTAAGATCGTCTAGCACCCTGCATGCGAGGAAAAGTGAGAACTTCCACATTGACCACTATCACAGATAACCAACCTTCCTGGTAGACGCAGCTTTGACCGGTGCCCTTTGAGATCTCGGAGCTGGCTTCTTGGCAGCCGCTTTAGCCTTAGCCGCTGAAGTGGCTCCAGTGGCAGCCTATGAGTAATGTATCAGGATAAATTGATATTAGAAAAGAAAAACTCTATTTTCTTGCCTTCTTCGCAGGTGCTCGTTTAGAAGCTGCTGTAGTCTTCTTTGCTGGTGAAGGTTTAGCTTTAGCAGTAGCGACCTTTGACGGCTTCTTCACCGCTACCGCCTTCTTGGATGCGGCGGTGCTAGAAGCCTTTGTAGTAGCAGTCTTGCTACCAGCACTAGCGGATGCACGCTTAGCTGGGGTAGCTTTGGCCGAGGCAGCAGGCTTGGCTCTAGGTTTCGCTGTGGGCTTCTTTGTGCTTTTCGTGGCAGCGGGCTTGGCAACGGATTTAGCTTTAGATTTTTCAGATGGCTTGCTCTATTAGGTGTGTGAGAGAGACGTTAATAAATGAGATCACCCTCTTACTTCTTTCGTTTCTGAAGCATCAGAGACTTTATTCTTCGGAGCAAGTTTTACGCGTCCAGAGGGGCCTACAGCAAGCTTTAGTTATGATATGATTCAAGGAGTGATAAAGACTTGCCTTTGGGAAGGACAAACACTCCTTTCTCGCTTCCTGACATGAGGGCCTTAGAAAGTTGGCTTATTTGCGCCGCTCCAATCTCGAGCTTGTACTTAGTTTCAACAAATCTAGTAGTTATCATCGAACTCATCAATATCGTAGAACTCGCGCGCCACCTAAAGGAACTTACTTCTTGATTTGAGGCCTTGAGACCCCAGTGCGGGCATCTTCGGTGTGAGTAGCAATGCATTCCTATCAATGCAAGATTGAGACACAGACAGTTAGTAACCACGGCGTAGAGGAGAATGTAGCATGAAGAGACAAGGGAGAAAAAAGGATCGGCATGAATTTGCACAGCAAAGACACGACACAGCGGCGCAAACAATGGCAACGAGCCAGATATCGAGCCGCGTCTTCTGGCCGAAAGCATGACGCGAAGTACATAGCAAGGCATGGAAAAGTCAGGTGTATTTTAGAAACATACCTTAATCATATCAATCCATGTTGGGTGAGAAGGCGTCGTCTTGGCTCCTTTCTTCGACACGGATTTTTTGGCGGCGGCGGCGGTCTTCTTGGTAGACATGACAACTGACTGCAAAAAATATGGCGGGAGATGCAACAAGTGAAGCTGTGTCCGATGTAATTCGGAGGACGCGGAGGTTGAGGGAGCGGATTGTTGAGGTTGGCGGAAAGGGAGGTTTAAAACTCCGGTACATACACCAAACGAACTTTAACGCGACTGCTAATAGGGTCACGTGCTCAATACAATAGGGGCAAAATATGGTCGCAGATGCACTTCAATCCTGAGCAAGACTGGATTCCTGTCGCTATGTACTCACTCTATGTATTTTCTAGCTAAATTTTAAGGCGTATTTTATATAATATATCGCTCTGCTAGTGCGTTTCTGCAGCAGATCCAGTCATTTTCAACCATTTTTCTACACATTCGACGCGTCGTATTGGGTCGTGGATGAAGTGACTGTTCTGGTAGATCGTCAAACGCATGAAACGATTTCTCTAGCGGCTAATTACACGACTTGAAGAGACTTTCCGCTGCTGAGAGGCGGCTTGAAGTTGAAGCCGGCGGCAAGCCTTGCCAGTCTATTTGGCTTTGCTTGTCAACTCAAGCTGCAGTAATAGCGACATCGGAATCCTCTAAGTTTAACGCTCAACTTGTCATGTCAATATCCGTTGAGCTCAAGGCCTCCGCAAGAGCCGCCTATCGAAATCTATATCGTGCGGCCTCGACGACATTCTCAGGTAAGAGTTGGAAGTATACTTAGTCTACTTCCGAACGTTTATTTTTGTCACAGGCGATACCCGCGTTCTTCAAGGTTAGTCTTTTCTCCTGCAAATTCAATGTATTGTATTCTAATTACAACTATACAGCTTTTCGTCTTAAAATGAGGCAAGATGCAGTCGCAGCACAGGCAGTGACAGATGCCGCTGCTTACGAGGAGCATGCAAAGCACGCCAGAGATGTTGCTACATTTTTGAGAAAGAACATCGTACAAGCTACTAGAGTGACAGATCCGCAGGACCATGAAGATACCTGGAGTCAGTCCTTGTTTAAATTTATGTGAATTGTGCTGACCTTTCACAGAAATTCGGATTACCAAAGATACTGAATTGGGTTCGAATGACACTATCAAAAGCCCTCCTCCTATGTCAAGAAGTAGCAGAACGAACAGTGACCGGAGCGATGCTCCCAAGTAAGTTCCTTTGCTTCTTATATTTACGTTCTTGAATTTTGCTTATGGTCTAGTCCAGAGTGTGCTGTTCCTCTGCCTGATGATCCACCACCCAGGCGCCACATGAACTATTCCGCCCTGAAAAGAGCTCATAGTCAACGGAAGGTTCCAGAGCTGGATGAAAAGGATATCGTAGAATCATTTGTGCGTGGTAAGCCTCCAACTATCATGAGTACTTGTGGAGATTTAAAAAGATTGGATTTGGAAAATTCTTGAAAAGGCAGCGGACCGGTGGGTCTTTTTGTCTGAGTTGAACTAAGAACAGGGTCTTATGTATAGCTATTAGGGTGGGCAATCTGTAAACAAAACTGAAAATAACGTGCAATTACTGCACAAACCAACAGGAATTCGAGTCTCGTGTCAAGAGTCTCGTTCTCTCGCATTAAACCGACGACTTGCCCGACGACTTTTGGTTGACAAGGCTGGTTTTGTTTGAGATATCTATACCCTCTATGCTAATGGATAATATCGATGCAATAGCTTGACCAACTCATGAACCCGGGTTTATCCAAGGAAGAACTTAAAAGAGCTAAACAGCGCGAGAGGGAACGTCGTAGAAGAAAGAAAGCTAAAAAGAAGGCAAAGAATACGGATACTTCTGATCACGAAGATATAGACGACTAGCATTCACTGTATATATGTCAGTAGATTTTAAGCAATAGATTTGCGTATTCATTCGAGAATCATACCTACATGTCGGAATCTGCCGTCAAGGAGTGCAAGCGCGCGCGTGCCATCAGTTGCTAAGTACGGTGTTTGACTGCGTCTCAGTTCTTTACTCTAGGTCGAACAGACTAAAATGTCTCAAGGATTACATTCTCTCACTACAATCATTAAACGGTATGGATGCGCTATCTATATTTCCCGTGCCCAACATTCATGTTTCGGTGCGACAGTCTTGAAGCCGCAACTTCACGAATCGAGGATCTTGCAGCTGCAGGATGGCCTAGTAGCAAACCCGAGACAGCTAGAGACGAATCAAGTTCCGGCTCTTATGCTACCCCTTTGCCCCCCGCTCCCCCACCACCTGCACCGGCCTCAGTCGTGCAGGATCCCAAGAGCGTTGTCGTATTTGACGAAGTTGTCCTTAATGGAAAGGTTAAGCCTTTTGTAGACTTGACCAAATCATTCGCCGGTGCAACCGTGATTGAGATTGTACGAGTTCATTCAATCTCTGTTTGAGATAATATTGACCGTTTCTGGCGATCCAAGGTTCTTCTTGTGGAGAAACAATTCAAAGATATTCGCGACTTGATTAGTACTGCTGCTGCGTGCAAAAAACCGGATGATCAAGCTATTCAAACCCTTATTGTACCATTCCAGTCCACCATTGAAGCTATCTCTCGTTTGAAAGAAGCCAATCGTAAAGATAGGGACTGGTATACACATCTTATGGTAATTGGCGAAGCTGCACCTTGGGTCGGTTGGGTCCTCAATGTAAGTGGTTCTCTGCTGGAAAATGTATTCCACGTATTGATTTTGCGTAGTCCAAGCCAGGTCCCTACGTCACTGAGACCAAAGAGCAAGCACTCTATTACGGTAATAGAGTAATCAAAGAGTACAAGGAGAAGTATGATATTTTCCTTCGTAAAAAGTCTACTACTCATCGATATCAATAAATAGGGATGCAAGGCATGTGGAGTGGGTCAGATCATTTACTGCACTACTTGAAGAAACCCGCAAATATATTATGGAGTATCATACGACTGGACTGTCATGGAATCCTAATGTACGATTGATTGACTTTTGCTTTTGATCCAAAGCAATTAATATGGTCCCAGGGTATTCCTGTCTCAGAGTACTCTGCCAGAGCTCCAGCTCCAGGAGGTGCCCCTCCTCCTCCCCCTCCACCACCGCCACCCCCTCCCGTCGCACCCCCTCCACCTGCTGCCGGTGCCGGTGCTGTGGGGGGAGCTGCGGCAGTCTTTGCGGAAATTAATCGTGGGGCTGAAGTCACCAGAGGGCTGCGCAAAGTGGACAAGAGCGAAATGACTCACAAAAATCCTGCTTTGCGTGCGAGCAGTGTCGTCCCTAGCTCTTCGGGATCTGGTGAGTTGCCTTCATTGGCATCATAGTACTATTGGAGGCACTGTGATTGACGATAATCTTTTCGTTCTAGCCCCGAAGAAGCCTATCAAGCCCTCGAAGCCTCAGGCTCTAATGGGTAAGAAACCGTCCAAGTTTGCTCTTGAAGGCAAAACGTGGAATATAGTGAGCATTTCGTAGTTCTACTTACTTAT
>RCHF01000785.1:0-25755 GCA_003987895.1 Neonothopanus nambi
GAGGCAGCAGACCTTTGGCCTGCTGAAGTTGCTTAGGTAAATGTTAGTAAGCTTTTGGGTGTGTGAAAGACCATGCTATTTTATAGTATAGGATATAGGCACATGATCACCAAAAGCACAGGTTCATCAGGAAACATCTGATATTTGTGAAGATGGCACTGGCAAGATGATGATGGATTGCTGATTTCCAGAACATGATTACAGCATTTTCAGAAAACCTCGTTTGAAGCAAGTTTTGTTGAATGAAATCCAAAATAAATAAAATAATTTGTAGAACAGAAATGCCACAGCTGAGAGCCACTTGTCTGCTCTGCATATGTTCTGTGGCCTGCTAGTATCTGTCCAATTCACTCTCAAGTTGTTCTTGAGCTCTTTTCCAGAAAGGTGCAAGGCTTCTGCATGTCATGAATTTGACTCATAGTAGACATGGAAAGGTTTGGTGAAGGGAATAGGAATAAATTGAGACCATCTCATTAGCTACAAGGTCTGAGAGGGCCAGACCATTTCCATTTTTAGAATTATCTTATTTATTTTTGATTTCATTCAACGAAACTTGCTTCAGACAAGGTTTTCTGAAACTGCTGTAAAAAGTGATGGAGGCAGTGAAGAAGATGAATTAAAGTAGGTGTTCTCAGCCTGCTGCTCCAATCTTTGCATCTCATAGGCTGTGCAATGAGGCTATGCAGATGGATTCAAAGAGCTGATTGCATTCAAAAAATGTATCAGTGTGAGAAGTTGTCCACCATCAATTGAGTTGCAATTTAGGAATATGACTGGTGGATATAAGTTGGCCTTGTTAGAGAGTAGATGGCATTGTTCCCCAGCATTCTTGTGAGTGTTTACTGCTCAAGATGACACCAGATGAAAATGCTCTACTTTCTGTAACTGGCTCTCACATTTTTCAGGATAGTGCACAACTATGTATATATTCAGTGGGATATGGTGAATTGGGATTAGATCTGATGGTTGATGAACTAATTCTGTCAATTTTATTCTAGTCTTCTTCATTCTCCTTGCTTTCCTGACAATAAGGGCCTTCATGTAAGTAACCATGTAGAAATCAAACACCTTTTCCTGATTCTTGTCTGATTCTAGATATCAAGGAGTGAAGAGCAGGACACAGAAGATGCTCTTTTTCTTGATCTGCCTTTCATGCCTGATATTCACTGTGAATATGGCAATGGAACTTGGAGGAATATGCTTTGTGTATAAGGAAAGATTGACAAGGAATTTCTCACTTTCATTGGAGGAAAGGCTTGCAAAGGCAGATAGTCTTGTCTACCCACTAGAGGTGCTTATAAACTGGCCAGCTACACTAAATGTAAGTGAGTTCTACTCAAACTTTCATGCTTGACTGAGATGAAAAGCTTCTGCTTGGTGATATGGCTATTGCTTGGTGGGCATGGATCATGTGGCCAAAGTATTACTGGATTCAATCAAGTCTAGTGCTTTTCATGCTAGCTAATATTGGTGAGGCTACTCAGATTCCATTATGGAAAATATGTCTTACAAAGTTGCATAGCTGTAAACTTTGCAAGTGCTGCAATTCTGACTAATATGAACAGTGATAGTAAAGCATATAATGGTCTGGATATAGCCGGTTATGCTCTTAGCCTGGCAGTAAACATGATAGGCACTGGGTTGGTTTATGTAAAAGCCTGGTCTGTTTCTTATTTTGTTCTCCAGTTGTTCCTCTAACACAGCATGGCTGTGCATCCTTATTTTGACCCAGGCAGCATCAAAGAACAATGTCTATACATGGAAGAAGACATAAGAGAACAGAGACTCAGAAGATTCTTGCATTGCTTGTAAAGGCAGGCCTTATATATGGCTCTATTCAGGTGAATCATATCACTCAGCTTGCTTATTTGAAGATTAATGTCTGTTAGTTAACCCAAATATTGCTACTTCTGATACTTTTCCAACTACCTGCAGTTGCTACAAGTATTGTTGCTTTACTTCTGGATGATATTATTTCCTCAGTATTTGACTGTGCCTCAGTATGGATATTTCATGGATCACTCACCCTAATGCTAACTCTTGACCACTTTCATCCTCCATAGGCAGTTTATCCCCTTTCTGTGATTGCTCTTTTGAGGTACAGAAAGTCTGTGCTGCAAGAGACAGTCACAGAGATATCTCTTCAACCTTTGGAGAGTAACAGAAGACCAGATGAGAATTCTGCACCTACTTCATTGCAGCTTGCAGATGGTGGAGCATTACAATCTTCCAATATCCTTAAGAGCTCCTTGGTGAGAAGGGTATCTGATTTAGGAGATGATATAGAATTGGATGTTCCAGATGAGTCTAAAGGCCAGCAGGATAGTGGTGGATCAGAGGAGTAAATATCCAGGCTTTGAGGGTGCATTGGCAGCTGGTGAACTCCCCTACAGAAATTGATGGAGAGATATAATTCTGCTTGAAATACTCTCTAGAGATAAAATCCTTTTCTTCTCTTCTTTTTTTAACTTCATTTTTCCTATATATATATATGTCCAGAATTAATACTCTATCTATTGTTGAGTGTTTGTGCAATACATACTTCCTATTTATTTGCTCTGTCATTTGAATAACCATTGCCTATATGAAGCCAATTGAATATATCTAATACCAAAGTGGCCTAATATATATATATATATAGGTTCCAAAATATTTGGATTCCATGTTAAGGACAACCTCAAATATTTACACTCCTTCATGTAGCATTCACTCAATGTACTCTGTAAATTGATGCTCACACTGAACCATTATCTGTGAGCTTGTACAATCTTTTGGCATCATTGCCTGCATGTAGTATGTACCTTGTACATGAAGCAATTGTGAAAAGCAGAAGAACAATTTAGTTTTTAACTCTTATTTGAGTCACATAGACTGATCATTCAACCACCAACATTTCTTCAAGCTCTCTGTCTGTGATAAGATGATACTAGTTTGAATGCTTGTCATAGGGTCACTATCTTCTATTTGCCAGTTACACAGATGTTCATACAAATGAAATGGATGGAGAAGGTGGAAGGGAAAGGGGAAAGGGAGAAGTTGTATCCTTTGCACAGCTGTTCTGACAGCACATCCTCTTTCCCCCTACTTTTATGCTCCATCCCAGCCTTGCATGAGCATGGATGTACATGACTGATGTAGTCAGGCTACATGTTTTACTAGATATAAATTGTAAGTTCTCCTTTCCCTATCTCTCTTTCTTTCTTCCCTTCCATTCTTTTTTCCTCAAGCCTTGCTCCAAATATGGGTCACCTATTCTTGCCTGCTTTACCAAGATACTCCAAAGGAATTGTAATGACTGTCTGAATGTCAGCTGAATCTTAAGAGGATTGTCATTGTGATCATGTACTAACACTATGTTTAGCTCCAATGAAAACTTTATCTGAAGTATGAGACCGCATGAGCTGCAAAGAATGGTTGTAGTCTTTGGAATAGCCGGCCCTTTTGTTAAGTCTTGAAACTGAAGTGAGAAAGCTCAAGAAATCACCGTATGAATTGTGTAAGGACATCACATGCCGCCGGCCTAGCTTAGTCACGGCCCGGCTGCGCGTGTCTCCATTCTTGAAGTTGAACTCTTTGACGTCCTCGTCTGCTGACCTCTATCTTTCTTATGGTGGACACCGACTGTGTATATGAATCATGAAGAGGACGATGTATATGATGGTGCTAGTGAAGATACTATACAAGCCGCTATCGACGCGGCGAATCGAGCGTACTTTGGAGGCAGGCAGCAAAAACGAGTTGTTGTGTATATCAGCCCTGTGAGTTCGATGACTCCGGAGGGGTGGAAAGAGTATAGAGAGCAGACGAAGGAGAGATTAGCAGGTGGGGAGGTTGTTATATCCTTGGTGAGTTTTTGTTTATCTCATTCGTTTTTTGCCTGTTTCCAGTCGCCTGACTTTTACAATGTTTTTTCCCTACGTGTACGGTGTATCGTCTGCCCGGACCCAACGCTGACTCATTCTGTCCTTTTTTCTGCTCACATAGTTTGTCCCTCTTTCCCGCCATTCCCCACTTCCCGAACTTCAATCCTTCGTCTCTCTTTCGCCCAAACGGATCGTTCCCAATACTCTTGACCCTTGTCAAATGGTCTCGACTGAGCTGGTATCTTGAAAGTCCTCGAGAGTTTCTGTCGTCCACCGACATCTGATTCAGGTTCCTTAGCCATCTGCCCACGACACTCCACCCGCTCCAATGGTGAACCCCCTTGCTGTCGAAGATCATCCAGGACATCTAGTGGCGTTGCAGGGAGTACGTGCTCAAGGATGCGGATGATGAGGATGATGTTGAAGTCAAACATCTCGTCACAGATGCTGATGTTCGGGGCGATGGCGAGACAAGAAGAACAGCAAAGAAAATGGGTTGCTCCGGCTGGTTGGATTGGTTCGAGATCCTCTGTTGAGGTAAACCTGGTCGTGGGAGGTTGAGACGATGGTTAGACGCGTTGATTGGCTGGTCTGTAGCGGATCTGGATTGCGGGGAAGACCAAGGAAGGAATATTGTCCCGACTACCACCCTCTCAAAACTACCTGCCACCTCTGCTAGATTCGAGCCTGGAGGGAGGTCTGAGCGTGCTAGGCAAGAAAGAGAAGTAGCAGCGTGAAGAGAAACGTTGGCTTTCGCAAAATTCATAGCAGAGAGTAGAAAGCTTGAGTCGCTCACGAAGATCAATTCCTACGAAAGGCCATAGTAGATGGTATGTGTTCTCTTCTTGCCTATCGTGCTATGAATTCTACTAACTCCAATCAAATATAGAAGTCCCAGGAAGGCTTCGTCCGTTGAAATGGCACGCAATCTCCTACGTTCTGAAATGCACGAAATGACCACCGAAAGCACTGGTTTGTGAAGATGGCACCAGCGAGACGACGAGGGGTTGCTGGTCTATAGAACATGATCAACGGGAGGTGGAGGCAGTGAAGATGGAACAAAGTACGTGTTGTGAGCCCGTTGTTCCAATCTTTGCATCTCGTAAGCTGAGCAATGAGGCTATACAGATGGATTCGAGTCTACAAATAAACAACATCTATCATGTTCCAAGTCTTCAATGTCCTGCTCGCTTCCATGATTTTCATCTTCGAGAATCCAAGGATGTTGATTCACGATCACACCGGAGGATAACCCCACTCAGCGCCGTTGTCGTGGCGATTGCAATCGTTCTTTCATTTTCATCGACGATGTATGGTCCGTATTGATAATATGCCGTTTGCGCGAGGTTGAGATGAATGAAGGCACGGTTTTCTTGCCGGTTGATGAAGCGGATGGTGGTAGGTCGGGTCTTATGATGACAATATATCCTGCCCTTGACTTCATAAAGTTTGAACACAGGACTGTCTCTTTACAATGTGGTCGGTACACCTACAGTTGTAGCGAACATAAATTTTCGCTGCCAGTGTAGGCGCTCACAACTCAATAGAATTTGATCTATGACTTTAAAAGGAAATTTTGAGATCTCCGCTCGTATGATTGCTACATATTTGCTGTCTGCTTAGGAGTGACTATATTCCAGAACATCGAGAAAAAGGACTCTCAGGCCCATTCCTACCATGGCCCAAACAAGCGTATGACCCTGCAAAAATCCCGAGGATGAATTGTCGAAATCCCGCCGACTTCGGTAACAAGTTGTATCTTCTGGTTTCTGTTTACAACAATATCCTGATGAATTTAAACTATGTCTAGGGCTTGCGCTTCCCCCTTGTAATCAAGATGCGCAAAGAGGATTACCTCCCAGTCCACCCCGGCATGCCCACCCTCGCTCCATCTTCTCAACCAGTCCAATTGATGTCCGTTTCTGCCGTTGAGGCATTCCTCACTGGCACTCCCTTTGCGAGCCGATCCATCACGGACCTGACTGGCGGAACTGTCAACTATGTGTACAGAATCCATCTGCTTACGCCTTTTGCAGGTTCCCCGACGGTTGTACTTAAGCATGCCCAGCCGTTTTGGAAGAACTCGGTGGGTACTCCATGGGAGGTGGAACGTCAGGTGAGAGCGAGTAAATCAGAGTGATTGCTCGATAACGGCGATTAACCCACCACGACAGATGTTCGAAGTGGAAGCGATGACGCGGGTCAGACGATGCATCCCCCCGAATTCGTTGGTGAAAGTCCCAAAGATTCATCATTTTGATGTGTACAACAATCTTATCATCATGGAGGACTGCGGCGCTGAGGTTGTCACCCTCAGGGGATTCCTCTGCTCCGGCAGCGCCTCTCCTTCAGATATAGCAGAAACTATCGGGACAGCTGTTGGCGAGTTTATTGCACTAGTGCATGAGTGGAGCAGGAGCAACCCCGATGGAATTCTCGACGTTTTTCATGAGAGTTTGCATGCCAAAAAGATGATGGCCTATTTGAACTATGATCGCCTAGTGGCTACCTTGCAGCACTCAGACAAGGATGATTTGTCGCTCTTGTCAGACTTTGAAATAGATCCATCCGACATTCAAGTCATCTCAAAGCTGATGGACGAGTACCGTTCCCACCTGATGTCTGCTCGAGTCCCTGGTCATGATGTTGTGAGTCCCTCGTTCGATACATTCACATTTGAATACACGTATTAACAAATCCTACTGGCTAGTTCATCATGGGAGATCTCTGGGATGAAAATATACTTGTCAGTGCTGATCACCACTCCCTTCGCCTCTATATCTTGGATTGGGAACTCGCAAGGACAGGATTACCAGGCTCGGAAATAGGCCTGTTTTGTGCCTACATGTGTTTACTCGGCCGAGGGAACCAGGTTGCCGCAAGGCCAGCATCAGTGATACTTCAGAACTTTCTAGACGCCTATTCCCGTATTTCGAATCGAGACGCCTGTCTGGCACAGGATACTCTGGCACATTGGGGTGCTAGCTATGTTTTCTGGGCGCCTCGTGACCCTCCAGGTAATAGAGAGTTGGTACATGACTTCGTAAGGGAAGGCGTAGAATTCTTAGTGCGCTCTCGGGAAAAACAATTCTTAGCGCAGTCGCCTGTAAAAGAACTTTTACCGAATTGAATGCAGGGTTTTTCCCGAGCGTTCAAAAATCATCTTATCACCGATGAGTTCGAACTTACTAAGTACTAGCAATTGTACATGTATTCAATGACGGATCAAATAGTTGACATTTCATGCTCACGGTGTTTCTCTAAAGTCATCGATGTTGGACGTCGTTGAACCGGCTGAACTTCATGGAAGTTTGTTAAGCAGAGGGGTGTGAAAGCAACACGTAATTGAGAATAGGGGAAGAGATATATCTCGGTACACTCATTCCGTCCCTTCCTCACTCCCTACCCCTTGCTCATGTCCTCCTCATCTCCTCTGGAAGGTGCGGAGAATGTTTCTTTGAATGGGGACCACCTATCAATGGCTCGCGATGACTCCGTATCTGGAATAGTCCCCGATGACTTCTCAGACTTGCCAACAGTGACTCTGAGTCAGAGTATGCAACCGTCGCCTGACCTGGTCGATTCCAAGATTTGGTTGGTACATTTTGTGCTTGGGTGTACAGGGTTAGTTCCAAGCACTCGTGCGTCGTTATCTTCTATATCTTGGTATTTGGCTGATAGGGAGTGATGATTCCTGTACGATTTGAACTTGAAGTGTTGGCAACCGTTCTCCCCTTCTTCCAGTCCCGTGTACTGGGGTCGCCATTCGCTGGGACTTTCAGTTCATATGTTTTCATTGCGCATAATTCTTCAGCATTCATTTCTCTCGCGCATGCAACAGCCGTGTCCAAGTCTGTGGGTTAGATCCTTTTATTACGCCGTCTCTGCTAGCTTCTAAGTTTTCCCTCTCCTCTATTCAGTCATCACCCACACGCCAAACGCGCCTGACTATCCTTGCTCTCATCCTTCTCGTCTTCCTGGCCACCATTAGCACTCTTATACAAACTACACCTACGACATTCTTCATATTCATTATGGTCGTCGCTATACTCTCCGCAGCAAGTGTCTCGTACTTTCAATCCCCTGTATTCGCTGTTGCATCAGTTTTTGGACCCAGGGCAGTACAGGCCGTTATGGCTGGCCAGGCAGCTGTTGCAGTTGTTGTCAACTTGGTACAGCTCGTCACCGCAGGGGTATCACTCCACTCTAGCAGGGAGATGTTGTATACCGGGAGGACACCAGAGGATATCTCCGCCTTCGTATGCTTTGCATTTACAACATGCCTTTTGTGTGTTAGTCTGGTCGCGCACATCTGGCTGGTGAGGACCCCAGCATACAAGACATTGATTACGCCATTTGAGCAAAGGATAGCAGCCGCAGATGAAATTGAAGAACGTCAAGCACTTCTGTCACCGTCATTGGCAGAAGTAGTGTGGACTGTCGACCCTGGGCAAGAAACCGCGAAGGAACGTATAGTCAGAGTGGCGAGGGTGAACATTATATATGAAATTGCAGTTGCATATGTGTTTATCATTACACTTGTGTGTACTCCTCTGAAATCTTATGAATCTACTTCACTTCGTACTGACACACTATTTGCACATTACAGTCTATCTTCCCACCCATCACAACAGCAATCAGGCCCGTCAACCCGGGGTTTCATCCACTTCTCTTCAGCGCCGTCCACGTCCTCCTCTTCAGCCTCGGTGATTTATTTGGGCGGCACCTCTGCTCTTTTCCCTTGCTTCTTATCTGGTCGCCACACCGGATCCTCGGCCTCTCTCTTGCACACACGCTCTTTGTCCCCCTCTTCATTGCATGCAACATCCAGCTGCTGCCCTCCTCTCCTATCAAACCCGGCTTCCTCCACCTCCTCAGTTCGGGATCAAGATCTCCACCATTTATCAACTCCGATCTCCTCTTCTTCCTCATCCTCTTCATCTTCGGGACGTCAAACGGGTACATCTCGACTCTGTGTCTCATGATGGCACCGTCGTTGGAGCATAATAAGAAGCTGAGGAATAAGGAGGATGTAGATACAGCAGTGACGATCGGCCTGTTTTGTATGGTTGGCGGATTGACAATTGGAAGCTTTGCCAGCTTTGCAATCAGGGCGGTGGTGTGTAGATGTAATCCGTTTGTAGGGTAGCTTGGGTGTATTCAAGAGATGAAATTTGAAAAGTATGCTTGGTGAAAATAATTTGAAGCTGCGTCAGTAAAGTCTAAGCAGTAGGATTTATGGGAGAGAATGTTAGTACGGTGTGTTCTTTGATTTCCTCTTACTTAGTTCTTGTCACGTCGATTCTATGTTACTCATAAGTTAAAACAATGCATTCATTGGACCTACCTCGAGTTACACTATCATCTTAATTGTGGATTGTTTTCTATGTTTCTTGAGTACTAAGTAGATGCAGAGGGAAGATAGACTTTTTATCAGCTCGTAGGATTGCACTGGGTAAGCAATAGCAGTACTTGGGGGCGAAGGTGTGAAGAAACATCCCATCACACAGGGAAATTGTCGACAGGATCGCCAACTTCGGCCTTCCAATAGACAAAAGGTCCTAAATTTCAATACAAATACATGTTCATCAAATCTAGCTTGAGTACTGGTAAATATTTTTCTCCTTATATCTCCAGAACTCTTGTCTCGTTTCAGGGGGCGCAGTGATGTTCCAAGATTTAAATTGACGGTCAAATGGGAAAGGGCAGGTATTGGTAATCTGGTTTAGTTGGGTATTCGAGAGCGGAACAACTTCGATTAGGGACCGTTGAATCTGTGTATAGACAACCATCTCGTCCCACCGGTGTTTCCTCGGGATAGGCATACCTTTCATCCAATGATGCCTAGAAAAGAGAACATAAGGTGTATGTACACCCCACTTGTGGGCAATGAAACGATCTCTGTTTTCCTGATTCTGTCCAGTTTTTTCAAGGGTCCAGTGCATATTGTTCATTCCTGGAAGGTGGCTGCTATGTTCGGGGACCCATATCTACTGACACAGGTTAGATGTTCCCAGTATAGATGCGCGATAGACGTACCTTGTTCATTTTTGCCCATATATCATAATCTTTAACCCAAACCTCGCACACATGAGACTTTTCATGCATGAAGTTCCCGTTGAAGTCGTTACTAAAGTATTTAGCTCTGTGATTGAGGTTGTGATTGAGGTTAAATACGTGAGTATCCGAGCTGCATCTTGATAGAACGTACATTGGCATTGAGGCAGTGACGTATAGCGCATAGCCCCAACGATAAGGCGTCTTCCTATCAACGGTACCCTCCCCCTTGCGTACGAGCTCGACCCAGGATGTGGGCAATCCACTGTATCCTATAAGCACACGCTTGGACTTATGGCCTGGGGTTGTGGGGATCGTAATACTCTTAGCATGCCGCCAAGCCTTGAGGCCTTGTTGATAGGTCTCCCATGTTAAACCTTTACCGTTACGGACGAACTGGAATGTTACGCCTCAAAAGGTGTGAATAAGAATGTAAAATAAAAAGATGGAATGACTGGTGTACCTAATTTGATCCTGACAGAGTTGTTGAAGGCCTCATCGTCAAACAAGAGCTGTCAAGGACGAGTCTTGAGCATATGAGCGAGATATGTCAATGTCAAACTATACCATATCCGAGAAATCACTCTCTGACCAATTCAGAATCCTTCTGAAGGGTTTCACCTTTGTTTCTGGCCATAATACACGTTTTCAGTATGGTAGACAAACGAAGATGTCTAGACTTACCGTTGGCAACCTCGTCGTATTCAACCAGGTGGATAATTGACCATTCTTTGTTGTCTCGAGGGTTGATGGTGTTGAAGTAATACAGTGCCCTGTCACACCTACGTACGGGATGATGAGGGGGTAGTAGGCAGCTTATCAGGCCCAACAGAACTTACATGGCTTTGCTAGGATTACGTGAAACGATGGCAAGTTTTGCGCCATGCTCAGGCTTTAGTATGTCATGGACCACTTTCGAGATGTCATTATAGACGCGGATCCAATGGTGATGATTCCTAGAGATGACAGTGAATACGGGGACGTGCTTGAGACAGGGTGAAAGCTTGGAGTACTGACGTCCGGTCCCGAAGCAACCAACGATCCACACGCTCGATGTTGTCCTCAATTTTCGCATGGGCTCTTGGCCCTTTCCCCCACTTTCTATGATCAAGATATTGCTGCCAGATAGTCCAACTAGTAATAAGAGTGTTAATGCGTGCGTGGAATCAGTTGATTCCGTCGACTGACTCTGTGTCCAAAGCAACAACTTTGGGATAAGTCATGTTGTTAACTGAAATGTCTAGAAGTCAACGATGAAGTGATTGAAGAGTGTGGACAGGTAATAAGGCTTGCGGATAGTACTGGCAGCTTAAATGAAAAGGGAGGGGATAGGCACGTGGTCAGTGTGCCCTGAACGAGGACATCTGTATGGATTGGGAGTGGATTTTTTCGGGAAAGGCTTACAGGCACTAGGTTACTTGATGTGATACCCACAAAACAAGGATTTGAATCCGGGGTACTATCAATACACCTTGACATGCGGAATCTTGAGAATCTCAATAATCGCTGTCGTAGTGAGATGCCGTACGCAGCACAAACTTGGAACGACGGAATGGAATGGAACACATATAGCTCCTGACATGAAGAACAGAAGGCAGTGAATTACCTCCGGTGGTTTAGTTGCCTCTCTCAATAAGATAGTCGAGACTGAACAGGAAGGAAAAAAGCACTGACTTGATGGGCTTGAAGAATCGAAGGCCAGGGTCTGCGTTCTTGTTCACATCACTATAGGGAGCCCAAATACCCTCGGGTCTTGAGCTTGAAGTTCGAATCTTGAAGGTGGGAGATATCATCTATAAGCGCTCACGCCCATTGCTCAGTACGGTCGGCCATCACACAATCAAGTTGAATCATTGCGTACCTGAGTTTTATAAATACTTGTAAATAGCCGCTAGATGTTCACTTTTCCGTTCCTTTGACTCACAAAAGTCTTTCGGATTTCTCCACGGATTCGACGTTCACAATGTTGGACGTGGTTGACGCCCTTTCCAAACTCAACATCAGACAAACGTTGGTACACAGCTGACCAGATCCCTGTGGTTGAACCAGATATCATTAAGAATGAGGGTGAGAATGAGTGGCGACAATGAGGTGCTAAGTTACTGACCTTAAATAATCCCTCAAAGAAGACAAATCGACATGCCCGAAACGTAGAAAAACTCCGGCGATGGCGTGACCCTAGAAGGTTACGATCCTTCCCTCCTCAGTTCCAACTCATCCTCAGCTGTTCTTCATAATCATGCCTATTCTCTGCGAACACGACACTCGAATTGACCATCCCCCAGAAAATCCAGAACCTGATACTCAGTACACCTTGGACTTTCCTCATCCATTCGTCGCCCGTCCTCGTCTCCCTCATGGCTTCCGTGAGCTAAATATCGACAAAAATGCTCACATTCGCGTCAAGTCGACGCTTCACTACTTCACCAAGGCTTGGGCTGACTGCCACATTACAACCTGGGACGACGCTACTCTCTACAGCGCCGTAGATGATGTGCTTGTTCTTGCACCTGCCGATCTGGAGTTCCTCACTGGTGAACACATGCGCAATCTCTTGATCGAGCCTGATGACCCCACCTCTGTGCGTATCGACTTTGAGCGCCCGTTCGTCACTCCTCCCAAGGTCGTAGTCTTTTTTAACTACATTGACCTCGACAACAGTCACAACTGGCGCATCAAAACCTCTGCTACAGACATCGACATAGATGGATTCACGCTCAACATTGAGACGTGGGGGGACACGATTCTTTATGCTGCGCAGGCATGTTGGATCGCCTATCCAGAAGATCGCGAGCATATCCTTAGCATCTCCGTCAACACAATGGACGTTCGTCCCTCAAACAGGCCGCAGCTCCAACAGAGCAAGACGATCACATTCGACAATGTCGACTTCTGGAAGAACCCTACCATCTTCATTGCCTTGAACTACCTTGACATTGACTGCAAGGCAAATCTTCGCATCAATGCCTACGCCGATGGTGTCTCCAGGACCAGTTTGGTCTGGCACATCGATTCTTGGGATGATACCATCCTTTACGCCGCTGGCGCCAGTATCATTGCATTCAACTAATGGCACCACGAGCAGTGAGTTAATGAGCTTTCTGCCCGCGAGTGTGGTATCCTGACCTTTCGCGTTGGCTTAGCATATTGGTGCACCTCTGGTACCCATACGAACCGCGAATGTCACAGAGCTCGGTTTATTTTTTTCCTCTCCCAACTCTCTTTACGCAATGAAATCGAAATTTGAAAGATCCTTCAACTTGCTTCTCTTGCAACCAATTGGGTRTCATTCACTAAAGAGGTGGTTTCCCATAGGCAGACACGATTAGTGAATCAC
The DNA here is from genome assembly GCA_003987895.1 of Neonothopanus nambi. Classification (NCBI taxonomy): domain Eukaryota; kingdom Fungi; phylum Basidiomycota; class Agaricomycetes; order Agaricales; family Omphalotaceae; genus Neonothopanus; species Neonothopanus nambi. The sequence continues at coordinate 13,258 of RCHF01000785.1, forward strand.
TACTAACGAGGATRATTGTTCAATTCTCACTGTAGATAGCAAAGATTAAAATGAAATGTRTCATCTTGTCTCGCGAGACCAACCAATCATGATCGTCGGTCGATATAAGTATATAAGTACTTATACTCTGTGAATCGTGATATGTGTAACCGGTAGGAGGTGGCCTGTGAGGGCGAGGCCGCGGCCGTGGATTACCCTAACCCTAAGAGTCAAGTACCGAAGCGATCACGCACGTTTATAAGCGTTTATAGCCACGCGTAACTGCGTGACCTCTCAGGCAGACTGTTCATTCGCAGGACATGAAATCGCGGACGAAGGAGTAGAAGAGCACACGGCTTGATAGAGCTTGAATATGTTCCTTCATCTCCTCGAGTTTTGTAGCATCGCTGGAGCGCTTTATTTGACAGTACGATGTTATATCTTCGTTTGCATGGTTAGTATGATATTCATGTATGTTCCATGATACAATAGCTCACCTATATCCATACTTCTCCTGGGCTACAAATTCCTTCCTAAAATCACAGCCTCCTTCGTTGTCTTCCTCTCCTCCTTCATCTTGCAATCACTCACTCACCTCCCGTCGAGCCCTCCTACGCTCAACTCTCGGCGTATACACGCCCCACAGGAAATAGAAGAACATCATCGCATGCGGACTCAACATCCTCGTCTACCTCTGCACCTTCGACGTCCTCTACCGCCCACTCCTCTTCCACGCAACCAGTCTATCATTTTCTCGCATAGGCATCGTCACTCCACCCGACTCGTCTCTCATCATCCATCCGCCGTATCATTCAACATCACCTACTCCAGCCCCGACTGGACTCCAGAGCGCCCTAGCTACATATGCTCGGCGCTCATGAGCTCGTGAACAGTTAATCTTCCATGGACGGACACGAGGTATGCTGTTCATCTCGTGATTTCCAAGGATTCATCCTGAGCAGTATCCGTAGGCGATATATTATCAAGCACTGGCACCCTTTCGCTATTACTAGGGGCTACGAACGCTGGTACGGGAGTATGAGTGGGAGGTATACGTCCTTCGCGCGCGGTGACACGTCATTTTGCATTCTCGATACGCGGAGCTATTGCTCGGCGCCGCCTGCGAAGGAGAGTAGTGGGAGAGGAGAGAGAATGATGCTTGGGGCTGAACAGCTCAAGGAGACGAAGGGGCGGTAGACTATTGGTGGCTGTGCCCATGACGAGGGTGTGATTCTCATTTCTTCATCTCTTTCTTTTCTTGGGAGAGGGTCAAGCTAATCGCAGCGGAAAAGAATTGGAGTGGAGGTGTCGAGGTGGATTCGTGGGCCAGGTATCTTGATGAATTGGTAGAAATCTTCGAGCTCCTATGGAAGTACGGAGGCGGGGTTATTGAAAGTGATATCGTCACGAGCACGGTACGTACCCTATTTGAGACCATACTAGTAGACCCCTTCCCCATCAGATGCAATGTTCCGGCAACAGTAACGAACCCTCCTCCACCGAAGTCATCATACCCTGCGTCCCGTACCACGGTCAAGTTCTCTGCATCTCCTTTCCTTCTTCCGGCTTCGCGAGACGGTACTTGATGCACGATGACGCGGACGTCACGGTGTATTATCATTATCGCGGCTTGTCCGAAGGATTGGGTTCGAGTCCAAAGTGACGAAGTGGAAGGCCGAGTTTATGCTTGTTCGCGAGCATTTTGAAGTGAACAGAAAAGACGGAAAAACGAGTGGATTCAAGTTGCATGGTACGGTAGTGGTCGCTCAACAGAGCAGAAACATCTCCACGATTTTTCAACTTCACTCTTGACCACGGCCGTCCACAGCGGACTGGGCGCAAGATCAACGTGTCATAGTCTAAGGCAGCCTCCATCTGGTCTATAGCGTTCGTGTCGTCCATAGGCATGATTAGAACCTAAAATTATGTAGTCAAATAAATATTCATGCAGAAAGGCAGAGTTTTCTTACGACTCACGTCGCTGCAATCCAATATTTCAGCCCCAAATACTGTCGAGTTTTCCAACTCAAATCATCCCCGCTCGAATGCCTACTCCTACTTCCGCCGAGAATAGCAAACAGCCTAAATATTGCACGTAGGCAGTACAAGACGGGGGTATCGAAACCAATGGCACCAATGTCGCGTCCAAGTGAACGAAGCTCAGCCGACCGGTGTATTCCATACTATCATTTTGCAATCTGTATTTCAAATTAAAAGATTCTCCAGATGGCGATGTTGAAGCTCTGTTGTTGAGAGGCCAAGTGAGAGAAAATTAGAAGTAAGAGTTTTGAACACGAAGTACCTTTGAATTATCAACAAATGCCAGGAATCTAAATTGCGCCTCATGACTTTATCTCGGCCACTTTGGAAGTATTGAATAAAAGAATCCAATTCCTGACTGGTTCATCGAGTGATAGGAAGGTGAAATTTCAGCGCTTCAGCGTTGAATTCGTTGAAACTTGATGCCGGACGGACAGTGGACATGACTTACTCAGACTGTGGCTGTGTAATAGCCATCCTTCTAGCACCTCTAGATCTCAAGCTAAGCTTCAAAGCTTCAAGCTCAAGCGCTCATGTCTGAGACGAAGTTGAAGGCGAGTTCGCTATACATGTTTCTTGGAGAAATCGGAGCCATAGGCGATCGCAAGAACTAGTATTTCAGATGCCGGTGACTATTGAGGAGACAAAGTTTGTAGCGGCCGAGACAAGGAGGAAGGAGAAGGCGAAGGAGCAGCATGGGGTTTTCCCTAACAGTTTTCCATGGCCAAAGCGTGTTCGGGTTAGTTCTGCCAGTGTGTGATGCATACTTTGGCGCTAAAAGTCTCTTCTTTGTCACTGGCCCAGGTCGTCGGCTGAGTCAAACGTACTGCCACGATGTGGTCACCTTCTCCTGCCACTACAGACACCCTCTTCGTTACAAATGCAAACCAATCCTCAAAACGGGCGCCGACCTATGACGAACCAAGTTTAACCTTGTAGATCAGCTGGCTAGCGCCTTTCCCAGTCGAGTTGCTCCCTCTTTCTTTGAGACTCTTGCCTTGAAGATGGAGGCCCGTCGGGACAAGGCGTTGTTGCGAGACACCACAAAGGATTATGACTTTAGCAGATTGGGATACTAGAGGTGCATGTTGGAGAATTTGATAGGCGAACCCTTTCATGAAGGAGAGAGTTGGTGACGCTGTCGCAAACCGAACATAGACTCGGACAGAAGTCGGATGATTCGAGAGGGTATGACTATATTCACGTTCCTTTTACTGACTTCAACGTTTTAAAGCTACTTTTGGGAATGGAGCGCGAATGTTCATATCCGAATCATATGTGTTTGAATGATTACAGAATTACAGTGTACAGTACTAGAAATACCTTGACTGCTTCAACTCAGCTCACAGTATTGCGCTAGGTAAATGATAGCGACGGAGGCGAAGGCATTGAGAAACATCCCTTAATACAGCATAGTCTTCGACAGCCTTGCAAACGTCGGCCTTCTGAAAAGACAAATAGGTTATGAATTTCTGATACAAATACATGTTAAAGTCTACGCTGAGGAGTGGTAAATAGTTTTTTCATGATGTCTCAAGAACTCTTTCCTCGTTGCATGGGGCACAGTGATTCCCCATCTTTTAAACTGATGCTCAAATGGGTAAGGGTTGGGATTGGCAACCTTCTTTAACTGGGCAGCCGAAAGCGGAACGACCTCGAATAGGGATCGTTGGATCTGCGTGTACACAACCATCTCACTCCACCGGTGCTTTCTTGGGACCGGCATACCTCTCATCCAATAGTGTCTGGAAAAGAGAACGTAAGGTGTATGGACACCCCAGTGGTTGGCAATGAAACGGTCTCTGTTTTCCTGGTTCCGACCACTTGCTTCAGCGGACCAGGTCTTGCTGTGCATGTGTGGAAGGTGGCTGCTATGCTCAGGGACCCATATCTTATGATATACATATGTGAGACGTACCCTACACAGATATCTGATCGCGTACCTTGTTGATTTTCGTCCATGCATCATAATCCTTGACCCAAACCTCACACACATGAGCTTCCATGTGCATGCCGATCCAATCACTAAAGAATTTGGCTCTGGGACAGGGGTTAAATACATAAATATGGCCATCTCTTGATAAAACATACATTGGCATTGAGGAGGCGACATAGAGTGCGTAGCCCCAACGATAAGGGTTCGTTTTATCGACAGTACCTTCTCTGTTATATACGAGGTTGATCCACCATGTAGGCAACCCACTATATCCTATAAGCACCCGTTTCGGCGCAAAGCTTGGGTTCGACGGAATCGTAATATTCTTAGCACGCCGCCAAGCTTTGAGGCCTTCTTGGTACACATGCCATGTCAATCCCTTTCCGTTACGGACAAACTGGAATGTTACGCCTCACATAGGAGCGTGAATATGAATGTGAAACAAGAAGATATAATGGCTGGAGTACCTAATTCTATCCTGACAGAGTTGTTGAAGGCCTCGTCGTCAAACATGAGCTGTGGATGTCATTTGAGCGTACGAAGAAGATATGAATGTGAAATTGTACCATATCCGAGAAATCGCTCTCTGACCATCCTTGAATTCTTCTGAAGTGTTTCACCTTTGACTCTGGCCATGATACACGTTATCGGATAGGTCAGACGACGATGTGTAGCCTTACCGTTTTTGACTTCATCATATTTCACCAAGTGGATGATTGACCACTCATTTCCGTCACTCGGGTTGATGGTGTTGAAGTAATACAGCGCCCTATCACACCTACAGGATGATGAGCACCTCAGACGATTTGCCAAGCCTAAAGCAAGACCTACATGGCTTTACTATGATTGCGTGAAACAATTGCGAGTTTTGCGCCATTCTTCAGTATATCGTTAACCACATTTGAGATGTCGTTATAGACACGTATCCAATGGCGATGATTCCTGGAGATGATAGTTAATATGGAGACATAGTTGGGAGAAGGTAAAAGTTCAGAGTACTGACGTCTTGTCCCGAAGCAACCAACGATCCACACGCTCGATGTTATCCTCAATTTTTGCATGCGCTCCTCGCCCTTTCCCCCATGTTCTATGCTCGAGGAAGTTCTGCCAGATGGTCCAACTAGTAGTCAGCGTGTCAGGATGTGTCCGGAATCAGTTAATTTCGTCGACTGACTCTGTATCCAGAGCAACTACTTTCGGATACGACATACTGGGTTAGCTAGAAGCCAAGGCAATGAGATGATGGAGGAGCGCACAGATTAAATAATTATAAGGCTTGCGGATAGTAAAGGCACGTGGACGGTGTATTCTGTAACTTGCTAGCCATCTTCGGGAAGGGCTTAAAGATTATGTCTTTGATGTATACCCAAAGCACAAGGGTAATCCGGGATACAACCAGGATACACCCTGACATACGAGCCTTGCAAAGCCCAACAGTTGATGTCTTATGCAGATGCCGTACGCAGCACAAACTTCAATGGAACATGTATAACTTCTGACATGGAGAACGGAAAGCCGGTGATTTCGTGGAACTGCTCCTACCTCTGAAACTATACGGAAAGAGAGAAAGCCCCGATTTGGTGAACGGAGTTGATTGCAGCCTCGGAGATGGCGTCTTTAAGCGCTCGGCACGACTGTGTCTGTCTCACGGTCACATGATCACATTATACAATAAGTACCCGACGGCCATGGATTACCCTAACCCTAAGAGCCAACACGTTTATAGCCCGCGTAACCTTTCAGGCAGAAACTGTCCATTTGCAGGACATGAAATCGCAGACGAAGAACCTGAACGAGTAGAACAGCACGCGACTTGGTAGAGCTTAAATATGTTTCTTCGTCTCCTCGAGTTTGGTAGCATTGCTGGAGCGCTTAATAAAGCACAATGTTATATCTTCGTTTGTATGGTTAGTGTTATATTCATGTATGTTCCACGGTACAATACCTCACCTATACCCAAGCTTCCTAGGCTACAAATTCTTCCCGGAGATCACAGCCTGCTTCATCATCGTACTCTCCTCCTTCATCCTGCGGTCCTTCGCAAACACAAATCTCACCCAAAAATCCTCCCGTCGAGCCCTCTTGACCTCAATTCTCGGCATACCTCGTGCCCGACCATGGAAGGACAGTAATTGTTAACAACCTCGTGACCGTCGGACATCTGTATCCAAGGTATACTTCGGAGCTCTGGAATCCAATCGGGGCTCGCATATACCGGCCTATAAAGCTTGGTATAATAATCCTTCGTATACACCTCCAACTGAACCGGGAGGTCGCTATAGATGAAGTGACTGAAGAATAAGATGAATTCTTCGTCTTCTCGGCTATACTCTGCTAGGTACCTCAAGCCGTCGATGAATAATGGGTTTTTGATGGGAGGATAAGAGCTTTGGGGTCTATGAGCGATGGTATTGTGATATTGCCGACGTGGGAGGTGGTGTAGATGGTGTTGAGTGGTACTACGGATGGTGGAAGACGAGTTAGGCGGAGTGACGAAACCTACACGAGAAAATGATAGGTTGGTTGCGGGGAAGAGTAGGGGGCAGTAGAGGAGGTAGACGAGGGCGTTGAATCCGCATGGGATGATGTTTGTCTATTTCCTGCGGGGCGTGTACACACCGCTCATCTCGTGATATCCAAGGAGTCATCCTGAGCAGTACCTGTAGGCGATGTATCATCAAGCACTAGCACCCTTCCGCTATTACCAGAAGCAGGCAAACCCTCCTCGCTGGGACGGGAATATGAGCTGGAAGTATATGTCCTTCACGCGCGGTGACGCGTCATTTTTCATGCTCGGTATGCGGAGCTATCGCTCGACGCCGCCTGCGAAGGAGGATAGTGAGAGAGGGATAGTGAGAGAGGGATAGTGAGAGAGGGATAGTGAGAGAGGGATAGTGAGAGAGGGATAGTTGAGAGAGGGAAGAGAACGATCCTTGGAGCTGAACAGCTCGAGGAGTTGAAGTAGTGGATTAGGGAGACGAAGGGGTGGCAGGTTATTGTCGGCTGTGCCAATGACGAGGGTATAATTCTCGTTTTCTTCATCTCTTCCTTTCCTTTGTGTGAGAGAGGGCCAGGCGAATCGCAGCGGAAAAGAATTGGAGTGGAGGTGTCGAGGCGGATTCATGGGCCGAGTATATCGACGAATGGAAAGAAACCTTGGAGAACCTATGAAAGTATGAAGGTGGGGTTATTAGAAGCGGAGATCGTCACAAGCACAGTACATACCCTCTTTGAAGTCATATTAGTAGACCACTTCCTATCAGACGCCGCACCCTCCACTACCGAATTCATCATACCCTGCGTCCCGTACCACAATCAAATTTTCTGCATCTCCTTTCCTTCTTCCAGCAGTTCGGGAGGGAGTACTTGATGTACGATGACGCGGACGTCACAGTGTACCATCATTACCGCAGCTTGTCGAAGGTTGAAGTACCAAGGCGGCGAAGTAGAAAGTTGAGTTTACGCTCGTTGTGAGTGAGCATATGGGCAACCTGGGTGCAAGCGTGCTGTAGTCTAAGGCAACGTCGATAGCGTTTGTATTGTCAATAGATATGATTAGAAACTAGAACTATGTAGTCAGATAAAAATCTGTGCAGAAAAGCAGAGTTTTTTTCATGACTCACGTCGCCGCAATTCAACAATTTCAACCCGAAATCCAACTCAAATCATACTCGCTTGAATGCCTACGCCTCTTTCCGCCAAGAATAGCAAGCAGCCAAAAATTGCACGTAGGCAGAAAAAGACAGAACAAAAGGGAAACCAATGACACCAATGTTGTAGAGCTTAGTTCAACACGTTCTCTAGGCATTGTGCATAAGGCAAGGGAACGAGGCTCAGTCGACCAGTGTATCCCATATCGTTTTTGCAATCCGTGTTGCAAAGTAAAAGATTTGAGACGTCGATGTCGAAGTTCTGTTGGTGGGAGGCCAAATCAGTTAGAGGTGAAAGTCTTGAACCACGATATACCGTTGAATAGTGCAGTCGCCGTCAACAAAATTCCAGGAATCTGAATTGCGCCTCAACACTTTATCTCGGCTGCTCGGGAAGTATTGAATGAGAGAATCCAATTCCTGAATTCATCGTGTGATGTGAAGGTGTTTCAACGTTGAGTTTGCTGGGGGCGGGGTCGCGGCGGCTTATACTGTGGCTGTGTAATAACCCATCTTTCTATCATCTCAAGCTCTTCAAGCTTTCAATCAGAATCAGGTCTAAGACAAAGGTGAAGGCGAGGGTTGCTATACGTTTTTCTTAGAGTGGACATCCTCCAGGTATTACTGCTTTCTTGGATGGACTCACCTTTTCTGTAGTATTTCGAAAGCTTAGCATTTGAACAGCTTTGTATCTGCGAGAACTCTGAGACAAAAGACAAATGTCTCGAATCGAAATAGATTGAAGCTACGAAAAACAGCATTTGGGGAAGATGTGTTATCGGTATTTTTCTTTCTGTGGTCCACGGATGCCTCTTACCAGTTTCTCACTGCTCTAGGATTCGTAGTAGGAAACTCGACTCATGCGCGCGTTTCATCGAAAGCTTATTGAGTAACATGAACCCTTTACCCAAGAAATTTGATGTGAAAACACAAGCATTCATGACTCTGAACATCTATATGACCAATAAATGAGAACCGGTGAGTAGGAAGTTGCTGATTCCGAGGTTGGTAAAAATTGACGACTTGTTCCTTGGGGACTTGAGGCTTTTTTGGCAGAGCTGCTCTTCATCACCAGCATCAGAAAACTCAGGAAGGTGCCCAGCACGGAATCCGGATCCTCCCAGGTTTCCAAGAAACTTGTTTCTCACTCGGAAACCCTCCCTTGTGCGAGAAGTTCGGTGTATCATATCATGAAGCTACACAATCCCGTTCATTCAAATATCATACATTTATCGCTATAAATCCGCCGGAAAGCTATCTTGAGCGCTCAGTAGTGATTCCCGACCTTTGACGTTCGATATGATTCTCAATACCAATTTCCTGGCTTTACCGACAATTTCACAGCCCTACTGAGAGCTGCCTGACAATAATTTTTCCTGTCACAATCGGTACCTATGTGGCTTTTTATGTGTACTGGTACGTCTTCTCAAGAGATTGAAGCCGGTGCACGTTTACTAAAGTTGAATCTAACTGAACAGGTTCAATGTATCATGTCGTTCATGTCCTGGCAATAACAAAACTGATTGTGATCTATACCGGTACCCTCATTCCTCATGTGTATGGGAATGAATTGCACCGGGATGGGACTTTTGAACGCTCCGTTGATCTTTAGATTGGTATGACTATCTACGCATGGTTATAATATTTCCAGGAGATGGCGCTGTCAAAGCTGAAGACAACGCCTTCACATTATCTCCTTCTCAGCTTCGAATCGCTCACCCTACCTCTTGTAACGAACAATGTCCACCACCAGCCAATTTGACACCCAAAGTGTCCGCGCCTGGAACAAGTCTCAGCCAGACACGTTTGCTCAGGTTAACTTCCCTCATCCATTTGTTGCCCCTCCTCGTCTCCCCCATGGAATCCGTCAGCTTGATGTAGACAAGGGTGCCAGCATCCGTGTCAAAGCGACGATTGAGAACATCTCCAAAACTGGTGGTGTCTACCACATCACCTCTTGGGCCGACACTACTCTTTACAGCGGTATTGTTGACTCGCTCAATCTTGCTCCTGCCAACTTGGAGTTCTTGACTGGCGAGCACATTCGCAACTTGGTTGCGGACCCCAAAGCGCCTGCCTCCGTGCGTATCAACTTTGAGCACTCATTCGCTTCCGCTCCCAAGGTAGCTGTCTTCTTCAATTACATTGATCTCGATTACCGCAAAAACTGGCGTCTCAAGGCAACCGCCAGTGACATCGATGCTAACGGATTCACACTCAACATCGAGACGTGGGGTGACACAATCCTTTATGCCGCGCAGGCATGTTGGGTCGCCTATCCTGAAGACCGTGAGCACATCTTTAGCACCTCGGTCAATACGCAGGATGTTCGACCTTGGAACAAGCCACAGCTTCAGCAAAGTAAAAGTATTGGCTTTGCAAACACTGAGTTCTGGAAAAAGCCGAATGTTTTCGTCGCTTTGAACCAGTTTGATATCGACTGCAAAGCCAACTTCCGTCTCAAGACATACGTCGATAACGTCACTCAGGATGGGTTGACCTGGCATATTGATGCTTGGTCCGATACCGTTCTTTATTCCGCTGGTGTCACCATCATCGCTGTCAACTAAGCGCCGGTTTCTTGAATGGTACGTTGACGTTCTTTTAGCCGCCAGGGCATGTTAGTCTTACGTTTTGATTTAGAGTATGTAGAAATATCCCTGTCGGCGCAGTATCCCGAGTCTTCCGTGAATTGTGTGTATGCCACAATAATCATTGCTTTCTCCGCGTGTATTCTGATTAGAAATTGCACCAGTTCCTCTGTCCCATCTTGTCTCCGAAATGTATTACGTCTACATAGTTTCAGTTCTATACTTTCATTTGATTTGTGTGTGGGTGGGTTGGACTTCCCTGAATGAGTGGAGAGGTCAACACGAGATAAGAATAACGTACCAAGATTCAGTACTGTTCCTTCAGTCCGTATCTCGATATACATATACATACTGTAGAAAATACCATTATTTCAATGGTTAAAAAGGTACAGACTCTCCGGATGGCTCTTTCCTGATTCATCAAGGTTCCCGGGCGCAGAAGAGGAGGAGGAGGAGGACTTTATCACCGGCATCGGAAATGATCTCTTGACAAGGTTCTGATGGGCTAGAATAGGTGACAATGGTCATGGTGATTTCTACTTACAGGCAAGAGAGCACGTCTTCATAGAGCACATTATAAAATGCTAACATAGTATCTCAGTAGAGGATGACCATCCTTCTGCATCTATATCTGCTGTGTACTAACATTTGACGAAATGGATTACCCAAAGCTTGTTGTTTTGGACACAGAGTCAGTACATACAATCAACCTACCTACTAATTCAGCACTCATAGTTGACTCACTTGTTAGTGGGACCATCTGGGAGGAGAAGCCAGACAAGGATGGTTGGAGAAAGGGCCATGGAGCCTCATTTCCAGTTGAGGACAACATTGAACGCGTCGATTGTTCTTTGCTTCAAGATGACATGTTAGCACTGCCTCAATCTTACTTTGGTAAATCAATGTTGATTCTTCTCTACAGCAATCATGAGAGCCCTATCCGTATCTACGATGGAATTTCCGAGGTGATAACTGACATCCTCAAGAGTGGTGCGCTGCTTGCGATTGTTTCAAGTAATACGAGCAAGGCAATGTAGGCTCTTCCTGAAACTTTTGGATGTTGAATTCATTGCTCATGCTTTTCTCAGATACGACAGGGCATTGTCGCACTTTGTTGCAATTGACCCTAAGGATGGGAATGAGCGGCCAATCATCCAATTAGTTAAATACAATGAAGTTTCTAATGGTAACATATTTTCCTCTTTGATTCTTCTTGTATACTTATGTTGTGTTTAGAATCAAAAGCAGATCACTTTAGAAGGATCCGGGAGTGGTCTGGGATTGATTATTCTGAGATGGTACGTTGTTTATCTCACTAGCAGTACTGTACATATACTGAGTAAATGGTTTCTGTAGATTCTCTATGATGATGAGGCCATGAACAACGCTGTCAGGATACGGTTAGGTACACATGTTATTCTATTCTAGCCTCACATTTTGCACCTGTACTCACATCCCGAGAGGGGTCACATTCCAGGCCATCTGTGACAGGAAAGGGTTGACATGGAGCATCTACCAGGAAGGCCTGGATGCTTGGCGGCGCGCAAAAATGATTACAATCCCCTCAAGCCTAAGCCCAAAACCCACTCCGATGATTATAGGGTATACAGGGCAGAGCCGCCTCGTGATCGATCTCGTTCAGAGGGGTGAAGGCCGTGTCCACCGGGCGTGGACCTGTCGATGGGGTTTTGGGCTGTATGTCACCGATCATCCAGGCATGTACGTACTACCATATTATGGGCAACTTTTTTGTTGGCACTCAAAGTTCCTCTTGCAGAGCTAAATTTTATTCTGACTGGGAGAAGCGAGAGGGCCGTGAGGGCTGGGTTTGTGCAGTTTGGGTCAAAGATTACCATATGTGGATGAACAAAGTCAGCAAGGTATTGCTCATTTCTTACTCATCCGTTTAAGTTCTCTCTCATAAGTGTAGATATGGATCCCGGAAAATGACAGCAACCTACCTCAGATGAACAACCGGGTAGCTACTGAGGAAGAGACGGGGTGGAACCAGGAACACAGAGACCGTGCTATTGCAGAGCGGTGGGGTGTCCACACACCCTATGTCCTCTTCTCCAGACATCGCTTCCTGGATGGCATGCCTATTGCACTGAACACACGATCAAATGAAATGCTGCTACCCACACAGATTCAGCGGTCCCTGATCTACCTTACTGAGATATCAGATGCTGAGGCAGAAAAAACCCCAGTTCCTTTCCCTTACCATCTTCAAACTAAAGCATGGAACATTACTGTGCCCAAGGAGACAAAGCAAGATCTCTTGAAACACAAAGAGACTGATATT